>JAKUCV010001399.1:29400-40937 GCA_028386065.3 Turnera subulata
TTCACAATACATAACACCAGTCATCACCAGACTTCAACCATCACTATCATTACTTATATTATTATCTTTGTTATTAAGGTTAAGTATTTTATTTAGGGCCCTCTACTGTGTGCGTCGAGCTCGGTCCCGTCTCATGAGACAACCAGGCATAAGCCCAAATAAACCAGGCACGAAGCCCAAACATATCCAGAGAGAGAGAGAGACAGACAGAAAGAGGGAGGTAGAAAGGGGGAGGTAGAAGGAGGGAGATAGAAACAGCCATCACAGGCCCACATGCTATCCGCATGCCATCCCGAGGGGTATTACTTCCCGCTCGAACCAACCGGTCAACAGCCCCACAGTAGACTTTGTTATAATTCGTTATTCTCATTTATTCCTTAAGAGTTGTACCATACGTTAATTCAATCAGGGTTGTGTGGATTTAACAACTTAAACTCAAATCCGGGCCACCAGCCCACAATCCACCACACAAACCACAAAAACCACTTATTACGTTATTTAACACACAAAACAAACCATGCACGACAGGCATATTATATCACACTGGTACACAGTTCACAAATCATGCACACTGCATCAGAGATATCATCAATATATAAACACTTTGCAATTAACAACATCAGCACATCAGGCAAGCATGCATACAGCATTAAAGACCAAACAAACAACACCACTTTATATTCCAAACAATTAACCGAGCATTGTAGGCAGTAATGCATACAAAGGTTTATAAGTCCTCACCTTGGCCATAATAATTGTCTCGAAAGCCGAAGCCTCGTTTCGCCTCGACAACCTCATGTCCATAACCTCCTATGAACATATATACCATATAAGATATTTATTCACAGAAATCAAATCAAATACATGCCAATGATATCGTCTTTAGCTTAAATCGTACACTAGACCCGTTACTAAGAAACCCAGGTCTAAACCCAATATTCAAATCCAATTTTATACCTGGGCCTAAGGCCCACATCATAAGAATCCTTTGGGCCTAAAGCCCATCTTAAAATAATATCCATTTATTGGGCCTAAAGCACATTCCCCAAAACCATTGGGCCTAAAACCCATTTAAATTAGTTACATTTTATTGGGCCTAAAGCCCATCTCAATTACAAGCCATTGGGCCTAAAGCCCACTTCATTAGTCTTTGGGCCTAAAAGCCCACATAGAATTAATATGACATTAATTGGGCCTAAGCCCGGCCCATCACAATAATACTTTAATCAACCTCCCGAGCCCAAATATTTTTCGGCCTAACGGTTCTAAACGCGTCGGAAGTTCCCGGCCATGCGCCTCTAACCTATCACACTCGGTGAGCGGAAGCGTGGTGGGCCTGTGACACCCCGGGGTCTATGAGGGCGGGAAGTGTACGCCGGTGCCGGGATGAGCATGGACAAGGAGCGGCTTCTGGCAGGCTTCTAGACGGAGGGGCACGGGAATGAACCGATCCACACCGGAATAGGAGAGATCCTGAGACTGTGTAGGGATGGGGCTGCACAGTTAGGGCAATTTCGAGGTTGTACAGGTATCGGACTGTACAGTTGAGAGTAGCTTAAATGGTTTGATGGGTACTAACTATATCAACAAGGTGCACCTACCTTTTCGGTGCTCATTCCAGAAGAACTCCAAAGTTAAACGTGCTTGACTTGGAGCAATTCTAGGATGGGTGACCTCCTGGGAAGTTTTCCCCGGAAACATGCGAGTGAGGACAAAGCATGTTGGAAAGGTCCCGTGTTGGTCTGTAGTGACAGTCAACAAGCCGGGACGTTACATAAAGTGACTGCCATTAACGAAGCTCAGAATTTAAATTTGTTATCCTATGATGAGCTGATTGTCAAGCTAATTTGTCATAGTGACAAAATTGAACCAAAGAGGAAGCATGTCGCTTTGAAGATTCAAGAACCAAATGTGATGATGATAGAGACTCCGATGCGGCTCTTCTTACCAGAAGATTTGAAGGCTATGGTTGCGTGGGATGATTCAAACTCCTCAAACGATTCTGATGTCGAGGAGGAGACAAATATATGCTTCATGGTCCAAGAAAATTCTGAGGTAATAGACTCTACTGACCTTAATCTTGATGAATTACTTGATGCTTTTGAAGAATTGTAAGTCAAACATAAGCAAGTTCTTAAGAAAAACAAAGAGTATAAAAAGAAGAATGATTTGCTTGAATTTGATGAGGAAGCCTATTGTGAATACCCGACCCAAAATCACTTAGGCCTATTCACCTAATCCTATCACCTTCATCCTCGGGTCAATCCCACAACGTTGGAGTCGCCACCCAAGTTTTATTAAGGACAAAACTTGGGAAAAACCTTAATATGACTTCTTTAGGCTACATGGTCATGGTGAACCAAAGTTATGGGATCGGGGGTTCGTCACAGATGGGAAGGTGTTGGGCACCCATCCGTCTTGGGTTGAGACTATGTGCAATTATCAAATGCAAGCGTGCTTGGTGCAAGTGTGCATGTGTGGAAAATAAAGAGAAGGGAAGAAGAAGATTTGGCTTGCATCCCGTTGTAAGACCGAGATTACCTACGTACCCGAGTGATCGGGGTCAAAGCCATGTAGTTCTAAACATGGCACAAATCGGCCACTTATATTACCACAAGTATCAGCATATAATCAACAAAGATCAATAAAAAAAAGAGAGTTTAGTGTTACCTCTTGTAGCCCTCCTCTAGCTCCCTACAATGGGTTGAGTTCTACACCCACCTTCTTGCCACTTCTAAGCTCTATGGTTGATTCTCCTGAAATGTGTGTGAGGGGTCACATTTATAGCGCTCTAGGAAGCCTAGGGGCGTGGACCTGCTTAATGGTGAAGATTATGCCCGAAATTCTGGTCCAAAACCGCGTAGGATTGAAACTAGAAACAAAATAGGAGATCTGGGCGAATCTGGGAGGACATGACCGCCGCTGCAGGCAGTCATCTACTGCCTGACCGCCAGTGCCGGCGTTCTTGAGTGGATGCCCGCCAGCACCTGGAGGTCGTTGCGAGAGGGCCGCTGGTTGCCCCGCGTGTCACCCGTTCTTTTAATTTTTGGACCCCCAATCCCCCTAATTCAGCCTTGATTTGATCCTATCGCGTAATTAACCCCCAATCAACCCAGAATCACCTAATTAATTGATTATCACTCCACTTAAATCATTCCATAACAGAATAATTACACCTTAATGCCTATTTCACACTAAATCATGCCAAAAACAACATTTCTACATAAATGATGATTTAACTCTAATTTTCCACAAAAATCAGAGCTAAAATTAGCCTGCAAGAAATATGTTAATGGGCTAGGCAAATTCTGGAGAATCCATTTACTTGGACCCTTAGACCCATTCCTAACCAAAAAATGAATCATCATATAATTGGATTAAAAACAACCAAAAGAGCCCAAGCAGTGAAATGTACCTTGATTATACTAATTAAATTCTTATCATGCCTTGACTTAAAATCAAATCATCTCATTAACCTCAAGTTAAGCATGTTTAAAGTCTAATTTTTAGCAAAACATTTGTGGGTTAAATTTAGGTGTTCATAGATGCCCCTCGTTGATGAGTCCTGAGGAACCAAGGAAGAAACAACATAAGACAGGAACCACCAAATTTGAATGATGAATGTGTGGTGTGTGTCAAGTTTTGGAGCATCCCATGCTCCTCTCAAGAATCATCTCATCCTGGAGCTTTGTGGGACGGGCCCCCAGGTCTCAGAAATCATCTCGTCCCGAGGTGATAGAGTCATCTCATTTATCGAGTTGTCGACAAGGAATACTCCCATCATTGTCAGCTGGGTTTCGATTTTGGAATCATCTCACCCCGAGGTGATAGAATTATCTCATCTATCAGGTTATCAACAAGGAATACTCCCATCCTTGTTAGCTGGGTTTTGACTTGGGAATCATCTCATCGAAAGTTTTGGGAATCATCTCATCCCGATGTGATAGAATCATCTCATCTATCAACAAGGAATACTCCCATCCTTGTCAGCTGGGTTTTGACTTGGGAATCATCTCATCCCGAATGGCTTCCTCTCTATTTTTTTGTCAAAAATGTCGTCTCACGGCTTGGCTATCTAGTCTCTGGGCTTCTCGTGCCCCTACTGTGTTGTCTATGCCTTGGGCATCACATACCCCTACATCTCTCACCGGGAAGGTTCCACTTCTTGGCTTGGGAATCATCTCATCCCACGGTTTGCGGGAACTGGGTCCCCTGTTTCTGGTTTATATGTCTCAAGGTCATCCACTCTCAAGGTTTGCAAGGGCTAGACTCTTGGTTTACTATTTTTCCTCATCTCTCTGATTTGCAAAGACTAGGTCTTCGGCTTCTAACTGGATTGACTGGCTTTCTCATTTCTTAGTTTGCGGGAATTAGGTCCCAGCTTCTGGTTCGCTTACTTCTAATTTTTTCTTAGGGCTTACCCTCATCTCGAGGTTTGCGGGTGTTGGGAGCCGGCTTTTAGTCTACCCTCATGTCTTACTGGTTTGGTTACCTCACCTCTGGGTATCTTAAGTTCTCTCATTGTTTTGCTGGTCTGGGTCACATGCCCCTATGCTGTCTTTCTGGACTTCCTAGTAGGTTATCTGTGGGTCATGTGCTTTCTGGGTTCTCTAGTGTGTTTGAAGGAAGTTGGGTGTGACGTGCCCCTTGAGACATACAAACCAAAAATGGGGGGTATGATGCTCCTAACATCTCGTCATGGTTTTAGAGACGGATTTCCAGCGAGCCCTTAGTACAAGCTTTTCAAAGCCAAAGGGAATCGTGCTCTTAATTTCAGATTTTCAGAGAATCGAGAGAATAAATAACAAAAATGACTAATTCAAACAACGTATCTCTTTACTCGGGACTCAAAAATATGCATACCAGGTTTTATTTCAGAGGAAAGGCCATTCTGGGGCATGGGGCTCCTAAAAATTGAGGTGAGACTCAGAGATAGAGGTGGCGGTCATACGAGGAAGCCAGCCAGAACCCGATGGTCATGCGGGGATGACCGCTAGGACTTGGCGGTCTTTTCGTGATGTCCGCCGACCCTATCTCGGGTTTAAAAACCCCTTCCCTCCTCTTTCTCTCCTCATTCTTCACTCATACCCTCTCAAACCCGAATCCTCTCAATCTATTCTCTCTTTCTTACTCTCAAAAACACTCTAGAACACCTCTCAACTCTTCCCAATTCTCATCCATGGCATCATCATCATCAAATTCTTCCAAGTTGCGAGAAGAGACAACAAGGAAATATCGTCCCAAATCCGACCCAGAGGAGAATCCACGCCTATTGTTGAAATCTCCAAGTAGGCACATCTCCTCCCAACTCCACAAAGTTCAGGTAAGTGATTTCTAAACTAAAAATCTTCTTGAATTTAAATTCTGATTAATTTTTTCGAGTTTATGCCCTCATACCTTTAGAATTCAAATTTATGCAATGCATGGTGTGTTTGAATGCTTGAAAATGTCCCTAGGATTTTTATGATGTTATCCCCGAGGATTAAACACAAGAAACCACGAATTGAAGTTTTGCCCAAATTGGGGGTTTAGTGTCCATGACGAATTTTGGGGATTGTGAGTGATTTTGACGTCGTTTCAATATTGCGAATGCATGGAATTGATGTTGGGTGACTGGGTATTAATGGGCTAGTCCCAATGCCAATTTCGAACTTTGCAGTGGGGGATATTTATGATTTTTTTGTGTTTTGACCCGTAAATAAAACTGTGCTATGATGTTGGTATGCATGATGTAAGTGCGTAATCCTATCCTTATGATGTATGTCTTGATGTATGCTGTCTTGGTTTGATCTTGGTGAACCCGAGATGGCGTGAGTATTGACTTGTTTTGGCACATCTACACAGGACTTGTTTTGGCACATCTAATCAATCTGGGGCTAATGCCCGCCATCTCATCCTTGAGCAAGTGAGGAAGGACAGGCCTGTCCGAGAGATCATTGAGAGGGTCGGGTTGTGGGACTTCTTTCGCACTTTTTATGGAGACAGAGTTGACCTACAGGTTGTATCGGCCCTAGGCGAGAGGTGGTGGGATACCACCAATACCTTCCATTTTTCCTGTGGTGAGATGATGATGACTCCTTTAGATTTTACCCACATCACTGGGCTGGTATTCCAAGGTGATCCAGTTGTCTTTGATCAGCAGTCAGGCATCGATCACTTTCAGGAGTTGGTGGGGCTTGTTCCTAACTGGCTCCGCATATGTGAGGTGTTTCCTACAAGGCTGCAGAATGCCTTGTTGGATCCTCAGTATTTTGGAACGGCTGAGCAGAGAGCCCGGGGCTTAATATTGGTGAGCATGAGTAAATCCCTCTTCGCTTCCGGTGGTGATCGGGTTCGGTGTGATCTACTGGCTTCGCTTGTCCACCTGGATGGACCGCGGATCGATTGGGCCTCAGCGGGTTTTGCCAATGCCTACCGGGAGATATGCAACTTTTCCCGGGTTGCTGCCAAGCACTTCTAGGGTTCAGCTTGGATTTGGGAGGTCTGTCTTTTTTCCTAGTCCCTTTTTATCATATTCGTCTGCCCCCTTCATCTCCTTATTTATTCGGGTAACCTTGGTAGGTGTGGGGCCAAGAATACCTTAGGTTGTCTGCTCCGATGCTGCCGGCTGATGCGAAGTCATGGCTAGTTTCTCTCCGTTGGGGCACCTCGAGTCGTGGGACTAGGAATAATGCCCACGGCCGAGTACTGGCCCGTGACTACATAGAACAGGTTGCCATGTCGCGCAAGGTATCTTTTCTCCTTGATCTCTTGTTTCCCGGAAAAATTTTTCTATAGCATTATCTTACTGAACACTTATTGGCAGATCCAGTTTTCTCCTTTCGCGGCTTACCAAGATATTTTGGAGAGGATTGACTCCATGACTCTAGTGATGGATCACTGTCGATGCTTAATAGGGTACCTTGATCTAAGGGTATGGTACCTCGGGGATCGTGTATGTGCGCAGACCATAGAGCTCCCATGCATACCACGCGACCCTCCGATCTCCATGCGAGACATCAATGAGCGGGGTGAGGCTCCTGAAGGCGATCGCTTGGATTGGCATGATGATGACTTGTCCTTACCAGACGACTACTCATCCTTCATCAGTGAGTGTTTGATGCCTCCCTTGACCAACCCAGAGGCAGGTGGATCAGTGGCCAGTACTGGTCCTTCTTGTCAGAGCTCCGCCTCTCGGAGGAGGAGGGGTGCTGGGGCTTCTTCTTCTACATCTGGTCCTGTCCTCCCAGCATGCGAGGCCGACTATGAGACGTTTGATGACTCATATAGGCACTGTCGGGTACCCTTTTCCGAAGACCTTCCTCCCGATTTTCCTCCATTTTCGGCCGACATTACTACGGTATCATCTCAATCATTGCTTCCCGGGTACCCCTTTTCTTCCCTTCTATTGTAGCTTGACTGATTTTTTGTATGGATAGGTCCCAGCCACTGAGGTCTCTCGACTTTGGACATTGCTTGGACAGGCGAAGGCGACCCTGACGGTCCAAGCTATCCGGGTACGGGAGTTGACTTCCTCTGTAAAGGAGGGAGGATGTGCTCACCTTGTACCATCGTCTATAGAAACCCGTCCTTCTGGACCTTCGGTACCATCTTTTGTCCCTCGGCCGATTCCTCACCCTACTGATCCTACCTCGGGTGATTCCGAGGACACCATACAGGAGCACACTAGGCCAGTTCGCCAAACCCAGAGTAAGAAGAGACGGTCTTGATTGATGCATGTATGCCCTATCACTTAGATGCTTGCACTTTGATGGACTATCCTTTCTTTTGTATGCATGCGCGTGTTCTTAAGTTCTAGACTCAAGTATCTAGATGGGATTACTCTTTTATGAATGCATGTTTATTTCTCCTATTCTCAAAATGCAATTATGTATGCAATTTAAAAGACCGCCGAATTGTGTGTCATGAGTACTGGGATAAGTCAGGTATTAGATTTGAAAGATTTTCCCAAAGCCGCTCAAAACCCCTACTTCTCTTCGTTGGGTTTATCAAGAATTTCCATGAACATGAGCATGCCCCGAGTCTCCCCTAACACCACTTGGCCTTAACTTTTGCCTAGGCCGCCCTTTCGGGTTTTCAACCTAGCAAGCATGTCTTAACTTTTGCCTAGATTGCCCTTTCGGGTTTTCAATCTAGTGGACTAATCCCCCTCTGTTTCTCTGTTTTCTTTTACTTTCTTCCTCCGAAGATGGTGGTCAAAACTTAGCCAAATGATGGCGAGTTCCAAGTCTTTTTATCTCGTGGTGATACCTTTCCGGTGATGGCTCGATTTTGGTCCTTCTTCGACTTAACAACTTGATCAAGGACACTACTCTTGAGCATTGGAGGAGATCTCTTCAATAGGTGGAATGTAAACCTAAACCCTATCATCTTTTACCAACCTAGCTTAGGAACCAAACAATATTTATATCGGGCTCTTTGATAGAGTTACCTACGTACCAGTAGAAAATAGTGTTCATCGTTTGTCGAATCACATAGAAGTGCTTTTCTAGAGAATTTTTAAATGGCACGTTGGTTGTGGGTGCACATTCCTTTTTTTCTTTTTTTTCTTTTTTTTTTTTTATTTTTTTCTCTCTTTTTATTTTTTTCTTCTTCTTTTTTCGAGAGAAATGACCTCACAAACCAGGCTTATTACTTCAAGAAGAGCATTCGATTCGAAAGAGATTTGATTTACTGGATCAGGTCTCCGTAGTTCATTCTATGGTTCCCAAACTAAGTTGATAAATTCTTATAAGATTTAAGACATCAATTCCATAAATGAGGCGGGATGAGAACATCCATTACATGAATGTAAGCAAAAGACACCAATAAAAGACCAACAACATTGACTCCTCGAGGTGAAGTTAACATGGATAGGTTTTAACCCTCTTTTATTTTAAGAATATAAATTAAACAAACTCAATGTTTTAAGACCCCTAAGACTTCTTATCCTCCCCATTAGCTGTTCTAAGCATCTCCCTCCATCACCCATTCGATCTTATCCGGGTACACGAGCTTTCTTCGTGGGACTATAGTGACGGTTTCCTTCGGGTCGTCAAGTTGGACCTCAATCGTCATTGTCTCGTCTCCCACCCCCGGACTGTCTTCACCTCCCTTATCGGTCATCATGTCATCATGTGATTTTGAGTGTTCTTCGAATCCTGTGGTGTCACCCCAATCATCCCTGTAACGTCCCGAATTTTCATAATTTGGTTTTTCGGAATTTTCGAAATTTTTATTCTAATTTTGCCCTTGAGGAATTTCCGGATTTTTGGACAAGGAAATAAATTATTTTACCTTGGTTACATCAGTATTAAGTGGTTAGTACGTTGGGTTCGGCTTTCGTTGGAGTTAAATCGGGTTTCGGGGTTGGAAATTAAACTTTGATGTAGTCTTAGTAAAACTACGTCGTTTTGGAAAAAAAAAAATGGGTCAACAGGGCGGGTTGACCGCGCCCAGCCGAACGACGCGTCGTTCGGGCTGGCGGGTCAAACCCTAAGACCCTTCTCTTTTACTTTCTTTCCCCTTCACTTCTCTTTTCTTTTTCTCTTCTTCTTTCGCCGTCGTCCTCTCTCGCCCCCACTTTTCTTTTCCCTTCCTCTAACACCCACAACCGCCACTGCTACCTCCCTTCCCCTTCTTTCTTCTCCTTCCTCCTTCTTCTCCCTCTCTTTTCCTTTCCTTCCTTATCCTATCTTTTCCACAAACACGCGCGGCCACCACCATCTTCATCCTCTTGCCGCCGCCGCTGCGTCGTGAGAAGAGGGCAGGTCCAAGGCGTCGACTGTGGCGGAGAACCCAAGGCTGCTCGTGCGACGGGGGGCTCGGCCTTAGAACGGTCGCCGCTGGTAAGCCACCGACTCCTTCCTTCCTTCTCCTTCTGCTTCTTTTGTTTTCTTTGGGAGATTGGTTGCTGACTTGGGGGTTTTTGTGTTGCTGGTGACGGCGGGTGAACCGTTGTCGTGGTGGCGGATCTGTGCGGGTGTTGTGGGTTTGTGTTGTTGTTGGTGTGTTGATGGCGTGTTGTTAGATTGGTGGCCGGGGTCAGGTGTGTGGTGATGTGGCTGTCGTGGTTGCTGCCGGCGATGTGGTTTTGCTCGGGCAGAGGCTCGAGTGGCCGTTTACTCCACAGAGTTGGGCAGACCGTGTTGTCGAGGACTTCCTTCCCTTCTATCCGGGTAAGAACTCTTTGCACAGCTCGTTTGTAATTTGTTAAAGGCTGGATGGGTGCTGTGCATCTGACTGGATTAAGCTTTGAATTGGCAGAATCTTTGGGGTGGCGTTTCTGCAGCTTTGGTGATTTCCGGCGAGGTTCACCGGAATCCGGCGAAGGCTCGGGAATTTTCCGGCGAAGCTCGGGAATTTTCCGACGAAGACTCAGGTTTTTATTCCGGCATTTACGGTATTACCTCGAAGTGTAATTTTGATGTTTTTAATCTCATTCATGGCATGTACTAATAATTCAGAATTGGGTTATGTAATTAATTGTGTTTAGTGGAAACCGTGAGTGTGAGTAGTATGAGGCCGGTAATTACCGACACGGGTAAAACCCTAAGCCGGGATGGACTTGGGCTCGGGAATGACCTTAGAAAGATACTTAGGAAAAGCCGAGCCCAGGCCCGACATTCTGACCTTATATGATAAAAGTTGTTTAATGGACTCGTAAGATATGGGTTTAAGGCTAATGTCATATTTGGACTAATCGGACTTAAGGATGTGGGCTTTAGGCCCGAGGACCTTCTTTGGACTTAGATGGGCTTAAGCCCGGTGAACATTAGGACCCGAATGTTTGGAGTTTAGGTGAGTGGACACCTTGTTGGACTCAGATCCAAAAATGACATAGTCGGGTAGTTAGGGTCGGGATTTTACTCAGTTGAGCATAACATCGGCATTCATGCATAGTTTTGGTTTTGTTTTAAGACTGTTTTTGTGATGTATATATATGCCGGTATTCAGGCACGGGTAACACCTCGGGAGCTGGAGGATCTGTTATGGGAAAAGCTCCACAGGACAATCGTCGTTGAGGTGACTTTATACGTCTTTTTATGTCTGTATGCATGAGCTTGTTGGATTGGTCTGTTTGAGTTGCATGCTTGTTTGCTAACATGCTGTGATCCGTTTTGTGTGCCTATGTCTTACTGTTTGCTTTGAGCATGAATTGTTGGGTTGTTATGGTGATAACATGTGGTGTGATTTTGGGTAATTTGTGTGATGTGCTGTGGGTCGGAGACCCGGATATTTGACTGAGATGAGAAACTCATAATTTGTGAATAAAGATAATGTACAGTAGAAGATAGGCTACTGTGTGCTGATGACCGGTTGGTTTGAGCGGGAAGTGATACCCCTCGGGTTTGCTTGCGGGTTAGCAAGTGTTATGCGGATTTGCATATGGGTCTGAAATGACCGGTTCTACCTCCCTCCTTCTACCTCCCCCTTTCTACCTCCCTCTTTCTCTCTGTCTCTCTCTCTCTATGGATATGTTTGGGCTTCGTGCCTGGTTTTATTTGGGCTTATGCCTGGTTGTCTCATGAGACGGGACCGAGCTCGACGCACACAGT
>JAKUCV010001401.1:2611-44504 GCA_028386065.3 Turnera subulata
TGTAGTGACAGAACACGGCTTGGTTGTGTTGCACTTAATTGCATGGAAATTGTGGCAAGGGATTCCCCGAACTCCTAGGTGTTTTCTCATCATTGTCATCTTATTTATTATTCTTGTTGTTTTCTTTTCCAAGTTTATTACACCATTCAATCGACTCCTCTTCGAGGCTTAATTTTCTAGATAATCATATATCACATTGTTAATAGTACTTAGCAAAGATCCCTGTGAGACGACCTTGGTACTACAACACCCTGTATACTTGCAGGAGGCTATCACCTATTTCCGACATCAAGTCAAATTCATTTGGGCAAGTCTCCCACTTCCAATAAAAAGAAATTTAAGATCCACAAGCCGTTGGGGTTATTCTGCACCTAGAATGAGTCTGAAACAGAAAGAAATATAGCAGTAATTTGATTCTATGTTGCCTGAAAATCTTAAATTGGAATGTCAATTTAGTAATAAACTATCATATGGCGATTAAATCTTTATGTCATCAACCCTTAAATCACAAGCTTAAAATTAAGAAAATAACTAACCTGAAAGGGAAAAGTAAGTCCTAAGCCATTTAGGGATTTTGTTACAAAGTTGTTTCTATATTTTAACTCAGCAGATCACAACAATGGGTATGCTATAGAATTATAAGCATCTATTACTCTGCTCCAAAGCTGCCAGGAAGTGCTGAACATATGCCATGCAATCTATTTGTGAAAAAAAAAAATGCAATTGCTGTATGACTCATAGAAAAGTGCACTAGAATTACTAACCGTGTTGAGTTATGAGTACAGCATAACAAGGACCTGCTCTGATATGATTGAAAAGCATTGTCCCGGTCCCGGAGGTTCTTTATTTTTCCAGGGAATCCACCTCGAATGAACTGAAAAGCTCGGAATTTATTATCCCGGCAGTACTTTCTTACATTACAACCAAGAGACAGTAATTTGCAACAGAACATGAGTTCTCAGAGAAATCGAGTTTAGCTAGAAATGGGGAAATAGTTTACAGAGATGATTTTTCTTCCAATCCCCCTCATCTCGCTAGGATAGGAGCTCCACAAGCAGCAGAAGCGTGCTTTCCCTCTTCGTATACAAGGTTGCCTCTCACAAATGTCGCCAAGACTTTTCCAGAAAGTTTGGTGCCCAAGTAAGCTGAGATACACTGCGGTAAACATAAGATTAATCCTTGGGTTTCAAGGTTAACAAGAAGAATCAGTTCATGGCGGGTGAAAGCATGAAAATTTGTCAATATTGGGGTCAATATAAGAAAATAAGAAATGAAAATATAATATTCTTTAGAGATTTCTCAGAAAAATAAAAACATCAAAATATTCTAGGCCAGCAGTGAGCAAGTGTATCAAGAGCATAAAACAGAGAAATCAGAAGGCATACAGGATGTTTGAGGTATATAGGAAGGTCATTATTGACTTCAAACTCCACATCTGGATCCCATATGACAAGATCCGCATGGTTTCCCACTACAATGGCTCCCTGGAATACAGAGTAAGATAACATGAACGGCTTCAACAAAACAGCAGTTTCTTTAATCCAGCACATTTTTCTGATCTTTCCTACTCTATTTCTTTAATGAAAAAAATTATGCATTCAGGGAATAACTTATTTACATCTTGGTGACAAAGTCTCATTTCTATCCGCTAGAATAAAAGGTAAGCATTCCGTAGGCAGAGGAAAAAAATAGTGCCAGGAAGCAGAGAGTAAAATTAGCCAGCCAATCTGTGCAAAAGTTGGCTTCTCTGGGTGTATCCTGAATACACGCCAATTCCTGGCCAATAACTATCCGCATACCTCTCAAAAGAGATTGCTGAGCTAAATCTTCACCAATGCAAGAAATATGCTAATGGTCAAGGTTGATTTTGCCTATTCCATATCTTTTTAATTGAACAGAAACACTTAGGCAAGAAATTTGCTTCACCTTCAAATCTTGCCCTGCAAGCTTAGCAGGCCTCTCACTCCACCAAGACGCTAACTGTTCCAGAGTTACTCCATATTTCCGTCCAAATGACCATGTCACAGGAAGTACAAACTGCAAGGGTTTTTGGAAAATGCTTGTGAGTGACCAAAACAAACACCAGCCATATGTCAAACTGGAAAACTAATATTGTTTGCTTTAATTTTTTCAATTTGGAAAAAAAAATGGAGCACACACCAATATGACATACTTATTACAAACAGGGACAAATCCATATTTCTACGGTAAAAGTCAGCACAAATTGGCATTCTGGGGAAGCACACACCTGCAAAGATGATATGCCACCCCAAGCCCTCAAAAAGTTTCCTTCTTTAAGAAGTTTAAGCTCTGGCAATGTTGGTGAGTGATCAGAACTCAACAAATCAATGTCTCCTTCCTGAAAAACATTAAAAAGCTCACACAAGATAAGATGGATGAAAACAGGTTATGTGAATATACTGTTTTCTGATTTAGTAAATACCAACAGAGCTTTCCATAACGTTTCTTTATTGTCCGAGTCACGGATGGGGGGAGAACATTTGAATCGAGTGTCTCCATCCGGAATATCTTCTGCTGAAAAGGCCAAGTAATGAGTACACGTCTCAACAGTTATGCTGTCGCCCCTACGTTTTGCTTCCTATTTCAGAACACAAACAAAAAAGACTTAAGAGGCATTAGATTATCAAGACTGATATAAATCTTCCAAAGCAAAGAGAGGGCAGTGATAGGTTCATGGTCAAACCATATAAATAGAACCGATTAATTGCCAGCATCATACTCATCAAAGAAAGACAACACCAACTTCCATTTAAATTAAACGATGGTTAGAATCCATAGACAAGCCTTAGTCTAAGGCGAAAAAAAGGAGACATGCAAGCAATTTCAGCAGCTCTGCTGTATCCCCATGTAAAATGCATGTAAAAGGAGATCCAAAGATACCTTCAAAAGTTCCAGGGAAGAACCTGCATCAGCCAAATGAACAATATGAACATGAGCTCCTTCTGCAGGACCACCAATCCTTGTGTCCATGCTTACCTTCATGATCTCTCTAATAGCTGCCTCCTCCCTGTGAAAGCGAAAATAACAAAACATGCTTTACAACAAGCTGTCAAGCTCAAGTGAAAAGTTACTGGTTGACCAGATCTTAGACTTACTGGGTTTCGTATGAAATGGAAATATCTGACTTCTTAGTTTGCTAATGAATTGGATAGTACATCAAATAGAATACAAAACAGTAGAACAATTGCATCCTGCCGCTTTATGAATGAACGCACTACTAGAATATTTTCGTTATAAAAGCTTGGATCTCCTCAGACCTGTTGATACCGTTAAAAATTGGACTAACTAACGCAAAGACATCTGCCTCTTTTCTATATATATCTTCTCTTAACATTTTTTTTCTTATTTCCATTTGTTTCTTTCTTGTAAGTTGTAAGTAATTTACATAATGACTAGCAATGCCTGGGTCTTCCTTTCTCCCCAATAAAGTCAACTTTCATTGACAATCTACACCCACCAAAACTGACAGACCTGTCAGCAAATACTTTCTCCATCAGTGATCACAATTTCATTCAAGTCACAACTCGCCATCTTTAGCTGTCTGTTAACAGAATTAAAATAGAAAAACCAGTACCAAAGAAAATTGTTGAAATCAGAAAATAAAGTTTAATTCTTGATTTTCTGTTAAACAAAAAAAAAATTGTATCAGCAGCTGACTTCTGCTAGACAGAGTCTTACTGATTTCTATTTACAGAAAATTTCATACATACTAATCATTGGCAATATCTTACCACGATGGTGGCCTTGTCCTGAGATAAGTGGAGTAAGATTTAGGGTCCTGTTCATCATCTACTGGGAAGCTTTCCGATTCTTGTTCCATCTCCGCATGCACAAGTAAAGGTCTTCCGTATTTTGCCAGTACAGAGAGACCCTCCTACAGAAGAAATGAGAAGAACCTCAATGGCAAAAGGAAATTCAAGTACGCATGCATGATACGGAGATATTGCATAATCAAGAGACTCCAGAAAGCCATTTTGTTGGTAAAAAATGCAAGAGTCAATAGATAATGTGGTATCAATCGCAATCAATACGTTGAAAAATCTAAAGAGGGTTTTAGACAAGAACACATTTTGTCCCAGAGAGTGAATCAAGAAGCAGACCTTGATATGACTGATATTGGTCATAGGGAAGTCATTGATCCCGGAGGGACACATGAAAGACTGCAAAAATGAACATTGAAAATATTAATGTAGAATTCAATTGTTGAAAAGTGAAAACAAAGATACAGAATGCAAACACAAAGTCACGAAGTATATTTTCCAAAGTCATGCATGCGTGCTGTATATAAATTTCCCAACTCCGAAACAATGTACAGATTCCATCAAGGATGTTTCTTGTAAGGTGATAAGAGAACATGACAGCAGGTAAAAACAAGCCCCCACAGATATTGTTGGCACACGTTTATCTTGGGATACAAATCATGATTTCAAGCAGGAAGCATAAACAAAAATATATGGATCCTCTGGCTGAGCACATTATTCTTCATTTATTATGGATGAGAACCTTAGAAATGCTTAGTGATCCAGATCTCAAGATGCTTACTTTCAAACCAAGAACACCAGCATCTAAGAGAGCTTGCAGAGCAGTTGGATTGAATGCATTCTCAGGAACTAGGCCTCCCCAGAAACCTGTTGATAGTAAAATTTAGAAACTAGTTCTTATGTTATTGGGGAATCCCGGAATAGTAAGAAATGGTTTCAAGAGCAAACCAACATCAATGTAGATGTTCTTTTCAGCTGCCTTGAGCTATTACATATGCCAAAATATCGTGAGAAGAACAAGTTAGTGAATAATCAATTGCAAGATTGAAACAAAATCAAGAACAAGGAGTTGAGTAGCAAGTTCAAGGAGATTGGAGAAAAACAGCTTGAGTTTGAAAGATCATCATATGACTCATGCCATTATTTGGTGATTTAACAAGCAATCTACTTTTTAGAACCTTGAGCATCAGAGTGTCTACAGAAACAGTGGAGGGGTCACTGTTTAGCGGCATGTCGACCAAAGTGGTAATGCCACCTGAAAAGCACAGTGATGGAGAATCATCAGTATGTACAATGAACGATAAGACAAACACATGTAAGTGAGATAAATGATTTAAACCTCAAAGGTTAATGGCTTAATGAAAAGGACTCCTCCAGACAAATAATAAATCGTACCCCATAGTAAAGACCCAAACGTAAATAAATGCAAAAGATTTTCCCAGAAATTAAAATCATATTCCACTTATCCATGGGACATTCTTTGTCAAAATATATAACAAGGTTTTTCATGCTGAGTAAGATTCTACGAATATGTGGTTTACAAATTAAATATGCAAACAGCAGGAATACCAGCAGCAGCTGCTTTAGTCCCTGAAGGAAATCCTTCCCATTCAGCTCTTCCAGGATCATCAAGATGAGCATGCCTGCCATGGTCATATCAAAAGCATTGGAGTGCAAATAACTAGAGTGGTTCAAATCACTTTATGTCATCAGAACATATATAACTCCTTAAATTTACTGACTACAAGTTTTTACCACTCCAGGAATACACAGACCAGCAATTGTTATAGAATTATCAGCAAATAGTGCAACTGCAGCCTAATGTATTAAGCCCCTTGGAAAAAAAAAGAGCAAGCCAATATGATTCGTATTTCTTACACATCAATAAATCCCGGCATGACAACAGCTTCTCCATAATCAATTATTTTACCCCTCTTGGAATTGCCTTGCCAGTCTGCTTCCTTGATTACAGATACAATATTCCCTTCCTTCACTTCAACTGCTCGAGCATGCGTTTCCAAAGAAATATAGTGATCAGTAGGATGAAGGTGGGATTAATTACCAGTGATAGACACAACAAATAGTACCAATATGGGAAAGACAACAATGCGTAGTAGGATACTGATAACCCGCCTCCCAGATTGGATTATAATTTCTAACTTCGAGCTACAAATGGAAAATTAACAGTTATATACCTGCACCAGAAATGACTCCCTCTGGTGTCACAATTCTCTTGCCGGTTATCCAATAATGACTGTATGGAAGGAGGCTGCAATCACTTTGAGACAGCTGCACCCAAGTAACAACACGAACATATAAGCCCCATGCTTCCTTTGATTAAAAAACATTAGTATCGGCACCATTCAAAAAAACATTGCTTCCAATAACAGATGCACAATCCAATTATGAAAAAAGGGAACTAAACTGCGATTGTGAATTTGCTTTTTCTCAATCATTCTTTACCATATGGCACAGAACCAGACATACTGGCGTGTGATAAATGGAAGAACAAAGAAACAAAAATAATCAGATGACCATCAAGACAACCCTGAAAATTCTGACTCTTTTTTTTTTTTCCTGTGCTAAATACCAGAGACCAGTAAACACCTGTAAGGCTGTAACTATGCATATATTTGGTGGGTGTCTTGGTACCAAGAAAGCAATAGAAGAGAACCCGACAGATGCAGGAAAATAAACACGCTCGTGTCTTTTTTTTTTTTGTATATGTCTTATGTTGTTGGTTATGTTCTTCTTTTGACAGAAGGAAGAAACAAGAACAGGAAACGCATATACTAAGGTAATAATATATATGTGGAATCGCTTACTTTGGAAGAATCTTGAATATAAAAGATGACGAGAAAAGAAGCGAGGAGTGCTAACATGGGGAAAAGGCGCCATTTCAGAAAGTCCATATCCTGTGTCACCTGAAGAGAGGTAGTACCGTAGTAGTAGTAGCAGCAGTTGAATGGAAAAGAAGAACCCAGGAAGAAGATTAATAAGTGGAATCTGGAATCTTTTTTCTTTTTTTAATCAAAAGATAATTAGTGGAATTTGGAATCTGTTGTACATTGTTTAGAATTTGGGAAATTTATTAATAAAAAAATAAATCTACGTGGCATTATTTTAATTTTTTAATTTCCATTGTTTGAGTTATTTATAGGCCATCATGGCGCTGAGGTGTGAAATTTGTCAAAACTAAATCCATCTAAAATCTCTGAAAAAAAAAAAACAACAAGTACAGCACATCAGTTTCAGTTGCATGTAAGTAAGTTAAGATTCTCAAAAAAAGATTAAAGGTTAAAAAAATTATATTATATAAACAAAATCACATTTTGTAGACTTTTATCTAAGTTAATTAGGACATTGTATGTGTACATGATTTATCTTTTTTTTTTAGTCTTCAATTTCCCTCTTTTTCTCCTCCTTAAGCTTATGTTTTTGCTCACAATAGCAATAATAGTATTCCTATAAATTTTTTAAGTAAAATTTTTTGGGGTAAAAAAATACAAGAAAAAATTAAACGGCCAATAATGATGGATTATATAATTATATATTTGCCCAGAAGAGCACAAATGAAACAAAAAATGACGAGATTAACCCTGGCATAACGAAACCTGTGTGTTTCCACTATTCCATTTTTCTTCCTCGCCTTGACTTTGGGCGATAGAGAGAGAGAGAGAGAGAGAGAGCAAACTAGAGAGAGAGAGAGAGAGAGAGGAAGAGATATGCTCCCAGAACAATGGGCTCAACCTTGCGGTGGTCATTGCACCCAGAAATATGCAGCTCTTCTCCAGATTCCATGTAACCTTTCTTTTCTCTCTTTGTTCTTTTTCCTTTTTCCTTTGTATTTTCCTTTAATCCCATCATTATATCTCTTTTTTTTGTTTTTTCATGTTACGCATTGTCAATTAGCTGCAAATATTAGACAATTAGGTTTCTAATATCGTAATTTGTTATAATGAATATCATTTCTTCATGTTCAATTCTTCTCTTGACCAGTTTCATTGAATATTAGCCAGTTTTGCTCCTCTTTTTTCTTTTTTTTTTTGGAAAAGAAATTATATGACATTGAAAATTCAAATCGTCGGGTGCTATGGAATTGTATAAGAGGTGTAGGCATGCCTTGAAGAATTATTATAAAGGGAAAAGTTTGAACACGGTGTCTCTGTTGGTTATTATGCAAAAAATCATTACCGTTTTTATAAGCTAGGTGTTTCTTTGTCTTGTAACGTGTTTATTGTTAGCTTCTGTCAATTTTTGGTGGTTATGAGATGGTATTACAGGCACATGGTAATGTAGGCTGTTGCTCATTCGTGAGTGTTTCATTAGTTTGCCCCATAAGAAAATGACAATGTAGTCTTAGGTGGAGAGACGGCATGAAATGCAAGCTTTTGATTGTGTTCATGATGGAGATTTATTTCTTCTTCATTTCTGCTGTCATTGTTAGAGTAATGATTTCGAGAAGATTTGTTAGCTTTATCATGATTATTTGGTACTTATCCGCTTTTCTGAGAACACCATCAAATCAACCAGAGCCTAGCAATTTTATACGCATTTTGGCATAAGATTTGAAGTAGGTCGTACGCCCTTTTCTTTTTTCTTAATTCAATTACTTAACCTGGGCTTTATGTTGTCCTTATTATTCATAATTTGTGTCATATATACTGTGCAATTATTCGATGATTCTGCGTCATTACTTATGGTTATTTTCCATCTACTGTCAACTTGTCTATTGTATGGCTATTTATGTATCAGTATAACCAGCAACATAGGTTTTTACAGGGCGAGTATTTTGCAAGAAGGGGTGTGATGCTGATGGAGACACATGGGAGGAATGTGAGTATTCATTTGCTTTGTTGCTATTTATGCTTGCAGCTTGTTAAGGATGCAAAAAGTTGTATGGTAGTAAATGTTTATTCTTGCTTGTTGGGCTACAGAAACATTGAAGTTATACGCTGCTGGATTTCATAGCTTTTCATTTTGGTACATTCAATGTACTCTATGGATAGAGGAATACAAAGAGCTGAACATAGTAAAATAAGAAATTGAAAGATTTCGGGAAAATTGTTCGTTTGGCACTGCGCATAGAACCTCTTTTTTCCAGTTTTTAGTTGTAAGTTCCCAAGGAATCTCAAATGTTTTTGGGAAAACAATGTCGCAATAGACTACATTTCTTAACATGTTTCTGAATTTGGTCAAACTTGTCCTAATTGAGCAAGGCAGACATAAGCCATGCTTTAGAAATAATGCTTGCAGCTCCTTTCAGTTTATTTAGTTTTTTGGTCATTCGATAATATTCTTTGTAGGAAACTATTGCAGTTAAGCTCCAGAAGTAGCTAATACAATGGATAACTCTTTTTTGTATCTTCAGTCTTATTTTATTGTTTTTCCAGGTTTGTCAGAGTGCAATGAAATATGCTACAAGGATCCTGTGTTCAAGGACCAGCAGTGGAGTGCTTACATTGATCGTTCTCCCGGAGCTGCCTCTTACTCTCAGGTATTTACTTTGTGATTAGTATTCTCTTCCCCAATATTTGTGGTTTCCGGTCCCTTTACCACCCTGATATTTAGATCCATTCTGATGTTACACCACCTGGTGCAATTTAAGCCTGACCAGAAGCTTCCCGGTTAGGGCTAATCACCCGAATCTCTTTGTTGCCACCCTAGATGGGCTCAAACTACCAAAGTTTCTTCTTTAAGGAAGCGCTCAAATCTATGAATTATTTTCAATATTAAAGTTTAACTTTGTTTTTATACACATTTATTGAAAGAAGCTTTGGATGCCTTGATAACTTTAGTGGTCAGAAAATATCGATTCTTGCTTTTAATTGCTCGCATGGAAGTAATTAGGCAAATGTGTATTATATTGGTTGTAGTGTGAAGTGACGAAACCAGACAAGTTCTTTGCTATGTTGCTAATGACCGAATCCTTTGTTGTGAACAAATCATTGAGGACATTTGGAAGAGCAGCATTAAAGTTGCTGAAGGGTTTGAAGATGGTTGATAAGGCGTAACGTATTTTAGTCTGTTCTAATATATCCCTTCCATACTCTTCGCCTAAAGGAATATTTTACCATTCTGGGCTGTATATTGTTCTGAAAGATATAGTAGCAGATCAACCTATATCTTGCTTTCAACTCATGGCCAAAAGGAAATGTCACCATTTCTGCACTGATTGCCATCCTGAATGCGCTAATCGTCCACTTCATCTGTATTTTACATGATTTGGAGCAGCTATTAACAGATATAACCACTTATTAAAAGGCCTTTTGATCAGCCTTATTCGGTGGAAAGACTGGGTTTAAGATACGAAAGTACAACAGTTTGCATGATTAACTGTGGTATTGGAATTTGATAATGCTTGCTTAATGGTTGACTAATGTTATTTCTGGGTAATCTTAGTGATGGATTCAGAGTCCTAGGCATACTTGTACTTTTCATCGAGGAAGGGAATTAGGGAAAGGTGTAATGTAGACTGGAGAATGTAAAATTTGTAGAAGTGTTACATGATTTTGATAATTATATTCTTATTCATCATTTGTGCATACAGGAATGTTTCAATGCCTGTGTAGCTGGCTGCGGTTACAAGGTCTGTTTGTCCTCACAAGCTAAGCTTTTCTTCTGTTTTTATTTTTGGCTTGGGTTTGTGTAAAATTTATAAACGAGATGTCGTCTATGTGAATCTTTATGTGGTTTCTGGTTATCTAAACTTGATGGATGGTATTGAAGTTCAACTTTGATGGCATCTGTTGTATACTACTGGGAAATCTCTGTTTCTTTAGCTAGCTTTGGGAAATGTCAACATAGTAGTTAAAACATTATCACTATGTTGTCAAAAAAGAACATGTTTCCTTTTCAATAACATTTGATAGGAACAGTATATTTTACATGGTGATTAAAAATGAGTCAATACTATGCTAATGACAATCAGATGCAACTGTTTTGTTCTTTTGCATCTCAACTAGTTGCTTAAAGGAGAAGCGTTTTTCTTTCATTTTTTGGAGACTCTTAACCAAATATAATTGAATTTTTGCTCAATCCGGCTTCTTCTGTATTGGTTGTTTTTTCTCTAATTCATAAGCAACTCAAAGGTTCATGCGCTACATGGCCCTTATTCTGTTGGCTATTCTGTATTTGTTACAGTTTGAAATTGATCGGGAGAAGGTTGTTCAAGTTCGTCCAAATAGGCCATGCAAGCCTCCTCCCTCTGAGAAACCACCTACTGTACAGAAGGCACCACCAAAACATGTCGGACCAGGTGAACCTGCTGATGACATACCTTGCATTTCTGCATAGGGAATAAAAAAGAATGAGATGACAGAAGTACTAGTGAAGCTATAGATTTGATAGCCAAGTAGTCAGCAAGAAGATTCTTATAGCTGCTCGGTTCAAGCAATGATCTCCAGCAGTCTGAGGCCATTTTCTTTTGGCAGAGGCTTTAGTTTTAGCTTCTATATTATGCAGTATCTGGGTTCTGGGTGTTTTGTGGCACTTGGCATCTGGTTTGCCAGTTTTTGATCGCTTAACTTGGACAACTAATTTGCAGAGTCGAGCCCCTTTCACATTTTTGTTGGTGGCACGTATCTCTGTAGACGGCCCTGGGGTATACTTTTAAATTTTTTAAAAAACTCAGGGGCATACTTTTAAAATGTATCCTTACCCTTTTGGAGGAAATTATAGTAGAAAATGTACCAGAATGCAGTTCATTTATCAAATACAAAGTGAAAATTTTAGAGATCAGGTTTTGGTGGATATTCCAGATTCACGCCTTGTGCCTTTCTCGGCACTTCATATTCCTGAAGCTAGATTGTTATCATTTTATAATTGTAAACTGATATGATGATTCATCTCACAAAAAAGAAAGTGATATCTTGTTATAGATAATTGTTGATGAAGAAAAGAAAATATTGTAGTTTTCTTCTATTTAACATAATCAGAAAAGAAAATATTGTAGTTTCTTTAAGTTCTATTTAGCATTATCAGTTCGGAAAAGAAAATATTTGTTATTGAATGTCATTCATACCATCCAGTAAAATTCATTTTTATCGTATCCGAATTTACCCCGGTAAATATTTTACCTCCACACCTAACATCCACTTGGATTCATGTCTTTGCCTAATTACCCTCCATAATTTTATTTGTCCTAATCTTAATATCATCTTCTTTTACATAACATCTTTTGATTTTATCCTTTTAAATCAATCATACTTATTCGTTTTTATCATCCCATTTCTAACTATAAATACTCCCTTCATTCCTTCATATTTTCATACCTACATCCTATCATAAACTTCACTCCTCTCTCATTCCTATATACCTCTCTTCTTAAGTTCCCTCAATATTAATTTAATTATTTCCCATCATCAATATCAATATTATTAAAGATGTATTACTCCTATCATTCCATCAAGAATGAATTTTCATCCCCATCTTATAACAATATCGTAGTTTTTAGAAGTGTGGAATCCACCTAGTCATGTCATCATCTCACCAAAGAGCTCTGAGAATCAACATTAGCAGGCAACCAATGGCTCTATCAACTCCAAGGTTAATGACCAACTAGGATTTTTTTTGGCAAGTTTGTTCACCAAATCAGCCTTGGGCTGCCAATACCCTTAATCTCAATAATCACCAAATTGTAAAAGATGAAGAGCTCCAGTTTGAGCATCGAGCTTGCTCATGTCAGTCATGCTCTCAAATAGGATTTTATGCAAATCATTAGAAGAGTTACTGATTGATGAGCTTCGGGAGATACATTTCCTTGTTGCTACGTGTGGAAGGTGTGGATGATAAACCTCATGAACAACAGGTTGATCTCCGCCTCCAAGGGAAAAGTGTTTGTCTCGCTTGCCAGCTTCTCATCACTCGCTTTCTTTCATCACTGAGAAAATGAAAACTGGATGCATAGAAGATGAGAGGTAAGAGGTGCAACCGTGCAAGCCCAGGAACGGAACCATTGATTCAATGCACGGTTTTGAAAACTAGAACGTTCACCCAACCGGAAAAGGCAAGGGTTCCAAAAAACCGAATCCAACCGTAATTTGATATTTTATTATTTATAAAAGATTTACAATGAAATATTTTAAAATATATATTATGACAGGCTTTAACTTATTCTTTAAATACATGATACATAATAATGATAAATTATTTTAAATAACATCAAGCATGTATTATTCAAAATTTTGAAAAACAAAAAACAAAAGAAAATCTCAAATCCATATCCATCTAAAGAAAAGTAGAACTGGTTTGCACAGTCACTCAAAATTGATAAAAACCATCACAGACCAACTAGGGTCAAATAGACAATCCATTTTTAAGGTTCTTGGAAACTGAATGGACTACCAATTTATAATTAATTCTGTCGGATTTTCATAATATTAATTTAAAACTACTAGCATGAGATTTATTAACAAGCTCTATTACACAACAAATAAAGGAGCGATTGATGCTTTAATAGTGTTACTTGTATTGTATCAGACTCATCAACAATCGTTAACAAGTTCGGTTATACACACATCTGTCCACCAAGTCAAATAGAAGAGCAATGCCACTTGCATTAGACTATTTTGCCATTCTCATCTTGCTAAGTTAAAATTTCATTATCATAGTGCTTCTTAGGAGTGTTATCATTAGTTTGACTAAGTTTGATATCATCTTTTACATTATCCTCGGCTTCATTACGTTTTACCCCCGAACTTTCGTTGAAAAATGGATCACCCCCTGTACTAAAAAAATTGGTATTTAACCCCCTAAACTTTCTATTTCCACGGTTCACCCCCTGTGGTTGACCCGATTCCGTTTTCGTCAAGATGGTTAACGGAATCTGCGGATGGTCGACACGTGGATTGATCCACACCGTTGATTCGTTTTCTTTTTATTTTTTCCTCCTTCCCTCCTGTTCTCCTCTCTCTCTCTCTCTTTTTTCCTTCCTCTTTTATTTTTTTTATTCTTCTTGTTCTTCTTCCTCCTTATTCACCGCTTTTTCTTTTTTTTCTTTCCCTTTTTTTAATTTTTTTTCTTTTCTTCTTCTTCTTTTCTTCTTCCTCCTCTTTCTTTTTTTTTCTCTTCCTCTTCACCGGTTTTCTACTGTTCTTCTTCTTCACCCTTTTTCTTTCTTTCTTCCTTTTTTGGTTTAGGTTTCGGTTTTAATTTTTGAATTTTGGATTTACGATTAGGATTTTGGGTTTGAATTTGGATTTAGATTTTGGGTTTGAGATTTTTCCAGTGGTTGCGAATATAGGGGAGAAGGGTGGTTGTGATTATAGGGGAGGAGGGTGGTTGCGATTACAGTGGAGGAGGAGGAAGAGGGGGGAGGTTGGGTAGTTCTCATCTGATTTTGGAGGAGTGGGTTATTGCAGCAGAGACGGCTGCCTTTGTGAGGGATGGAGGGAGAAGAGGATGAATTTGTGCTTAGGATTCTTACCCTCGCCGGGGAGGGTCAACACCGGACTCCGACCGCCGCTATCAACGCAAGGCCACCCATCAATCGGGATTCATTTCAAATACCAGAATCGAAAGGAGGAAGAAGGGAAGAGGAAAACCGAAGGGGAAGATAAACACAAGCAGGGCAAGTTACCCCATAGACAGTGACGGGGATAAAACACGCGGTGGCAGCGAGGAGGAGGAAGTGTCGGTGGAATCGGAGGAAAGGAGGGGAAGGAGAAGAGTGGTCGAAGGAGGAGTTTTTGTTGTTGCAGTGGGGGTTGTTGTTGTTTAGCTAAAGTTTTCCTCCAATTTTTCCTTCTTTATTTTTTCTTTTCTTATGATATAAATATTTTATTCTTTTTTCTTTAAAAAGTAATAATTATTAGATGGTCTGTCTTTTTTCTACTTTTATAATTTTTTTCTAATAATTAAAATGAAAAAATTAACGGTAATGATCATGCCACGTGTCGTACATCCGTGCATTCCGTTAAGTCAACTAACACAAATCTAAAAACCCTAACGGAATGAGGTAAAATGCGGAAATAGAAAGTTTAGGGGGTTAAATACCCGTTTTTTTAGTACAGGGGGTGATCCATTTTTCAACCAAAGTTCAGGGGGGTAAAACGTAATGAAGCCCATTATCCTCCCTCAAATCCTTTTTTTAATGTTTAATTATGATTATCTATAATCATTATCATATTTCACCTAAAATCTTTTAAAAAACACAAGTGTCAATAAAGGATTTTTTACTTTATATACAGTAGTCAACACCTTAAAAAAAGCAAGCAAGCAAACAATATTCACAACACTAGAGTACTAGAACAGAGCTAGCACCTTAATTATAAATAATAACGTCTCGGCTTTCCAAAAAATAGCAGCATCAATTGCTCTAAAGTTGGCCATAGCCTAGTCCCCGCTGGCAATATTGATCAAACTGTCAACAACAAATCTTGGTGACAGTATCATCGTTTTGCTTGAGCGACTTGATGATGAGAGCACTGAGTCTTTTGCAATCGATTCTACAACTCCTGGCAACTAACGGATGCATAAACACCACAAGAGCCTTCCCTCCACTGTCTCACCGCGGCAGGGCAAATGGTAACACCCATACGACGCTTATTGCGCCATTCCATGTGGTAGGGACCACGGGAACGGCGAGCCATTGTTTTCCCCGAAGCTGAAGGAGCCAACCGTTGCAAGCTCTTCCTAGTAACCTTGACAATGCAAACCAAAAAAACATAAGGAGGAGCTTTGC
The DNA here is from genome assembly GCA_028386065.3 of Turnera subulata. Taxonomy (NCBI): domain Eukaryota; kingdom Viridiplantae; phylum Streptophyta; class Magnoliopsida; order Malpighiales; family Passifloraceae; genus Turnera; species Turnera subulata. The sequence goes on from JAKUCV010001401.1 coordinate 18,077, forward strand.
AAGGCGGAGAGCGGCTAGCTGTTAGGGTTGGTTTTGGTTCCAAATGCAGTGTACAAATTAGCCCGAAACTGAAGCAGCCAAACTTTCCCTAGTAACCTAGTTGGAGCAGAGGAGAAAGAAAAAAGCCCGTAGGGTTTGCGATCCCTTTTCTTCTATATATACACATACACAGTATCTACATGCGAGCATATGTAAACTCTTTTTTATCAATTTTGGTAGATAAATCTTTGATAGCCGAAAATCATTTACAACACAAAAGAGCGCACACACATATGAGCATCGCAAAAGAATATACTGGAAAAATTATCATTTTATTTTCTTTTCCCAACCATATATCTTTGTTTCTCTCACGTTCTTATTTCTTTGAATCATTTTTTATCATTTCTTTTTGGTTCTTCTCTAACTATCTTTTATTCAATTTTTCAAATTTCCTCTTCTGTTTATGAAATAATCAGAGCCACCTATTAAAAAAAAGAAAAAAATGAAATAATCATAGCAACTTCTGCATCAAAGTCTTCTACAAGTTTTTCAAAGAAAAAGACAAAATGGATACAAATTAATGAGGTGATTAAAGAAGTGACTAATGCAATGAAGCTAATAGTAAATGCTATTAAGAAGAGAAGTTTGAAGCAATGGAGAAGCTCGGATTATAGGGAATGACCCTTTATGATGTTGTTGATTGGCGTTGCCCATCCAAATCTCTTTTCGCACCTTCTTTGCATATCCCGAAGAGTTGCGGAGCCGGTGGCTAATGCAAAAAATGAGATGTTAGACATTCATGATCAAGATTTGAAATGAGTTCAAAATTTCTATTCGCCCTTATAATTCAGGCGCCTGTAAGACATGCAGAATTAATTAGAATTGTTATATGGCTAACTTTTGCATTTGGTTGCATTAATTTGGCGCATATAATACTTGTTTGTACATGTATCCAACAGAATAATCTACATCCCTTATCCTGGTTGGAATCGACTGTTGAGATGGGCTCTTTGATGCATGAATCATATGGCTTTGCCTTTTTAATGATAGTAGGATTATGATACTTTATCAGGAAATAATGCATAATATGCAACATTTTCTTGTATGTCCATGTTCAAATTGACACATTGGCTATATCACCATGCCTGTCATAGGACTTACAAACACTGGAATAACTAAATTTGTGGCAGGTTGAGAGTATGATAGAGTGGTGCATGAGGTAATTATTAAACATTTAAATGGTTGTTTCATCTTATTTGTACAGCTAACTGTTGATGATGTGAATAAATCTAAGATAATTCCAAACTCAAAACTAATTTACTTTAATATAAATTGTACTTCATGGAAAAAATCTGGAATATATTAATATTTATTTTATTATATCTTTATATCAAATAGAGATTATACTTCACAGGAAAAATCCCTTGCCATTTTGTAACTTTGTGTGTGTTAAGGATAACTTGGATAATTTTAATAATTCAATTCATAATTTGATTTATAGCAAACATTATAATTGAGTTCAATAACTTATGATTTGAATTCATTATAAAAAAAATTTATGTTTGGTATAGTTTTCTAAAAGTTAGAATTGTTTTATGTTTGGTATAGTTTTTTTAGAAATTAGAATTGATAACTATACCAAACATAAAAATTGACTTCATAATGAATTCAAATCATAAGTTATTAATGAATTGAATTCATTTCATTCAAGAATTGATACCGAAGAGGCTGTAGCCAGCAAATAATTTCCTAATTTTTAATTAAAAGCATAAAACTCAATTTTTCACCCACCTCGGGATGGTAATGTAACAAAATCCACGAAAACGACGTCACATGCAAAGCCGTGAAGCCATAAAACACAACTGAACACCCAAACCCTTATAAATTCAAAACCCCCACTCGCTTCGCTTCACCAGAATTCAAAAGCAAGAAAGAAGAAGTAAAACAAACCAAAAGAGTAAACAGACCCATCTCCAAACCTCTCACAAGACGAGATGCCTCAGGTGAGGATCATCGCGAAGAGCTTCATGGACATGGTGGCCTCTCTACCGGCCTCGAAGCTCGACAAGCTTTACCAGAATGTCTTCATCTGCGAAGCCATCCTCAGGTCTCCCTCCTCCTCCTCCTCCGTTTCCCCTAACCATTCTACTGTAAACGGTGACGTTTTAGACAGTTAATTTTCCGGTCTTCTTTTATTAGGTCATTGCCGCCTCTGGCGAAGAAATACGTTTTGCAATTGCTCTACGTAGACGACGCGCCGATCACTGCCAAAACCTTGGAGGAGTGGGTGCTCGCCGACGGATCCTCCAAGCACAAAGTCGCCATTGACCGCCTAATCCAGTTGAGAATTTTCACCGAGACAGTTGACAGGTATAAAAGATAAGGTAACCGAATCGTTTATTTTTTTTTGTGTGGGGGTGTTTCAAATTATGAATAATCTGTTACCTGGCAGGAAGAAGGAAGTTACTTACAAGCTAAACTCTACGTTTCAGAGTAATCTCCAGAAGCATTTGAAGAATGGGTGAGACTTTATTATTATTATTATTATGCTGTCATATAGGTTTATCAAGATTATTATTTTGTGTTTCAGATTTTGAAATCTGTAATTTGGTCTGTGAAAATTGAATATTTGGATGGTTTAGTGGGGTTTTGCCAAGGGAAGCAATGCCTGCTAATGTTACTGCCAGACTTCCTAGCTTGGATGAACTCGGGCAATACGCACTCGAGCAATGGGAGGTGTGGCTTCAGTCAAAACCCTTAATAATATCTGTATTTTGATTCCTACTTAGGATGGTAAACATTTTGATATTACCCTACATAGCTTTAGTTTGCTCTGAATAGAGATCAGCATTTTGTTACTACTAGTGCTGGGAAGTGTGATTATACTGTTTCCATTTTTTTTTCCTTCTCTCCAGAAGGTTTTGCGTAGAGTTATGCCTTTTGTGCTCTATTTGTGACTTGGATTTGTGTTAAACCAGCGCTTCTTGCTGCACCTCATAAGCCCAAGCCAAACTGATGCACGCACTAGTTTCAGCTCATCCATGATGAGAGTTTTTCAACGAGGGCTTTTGACTCAGAGGTATTGTTGATGGCTTCACTTTCTTCTTCTGCATTCAAACGCTTGGAATCCTGAATGTATATATCACTTTTATGCAGGGATAAAGAAGATCCAACATTAACCGAGGGTGGTTTCCAGTTTTTGGTATGTATATGATTTATTCAACCCGGGATATTTGCTTGTGATGGTTTATTACTGGAATTCGCATATGATCCATGTGCAGCTAATGGATACAAATGCACAATTGTGGTACATCATCAGAGAATACATCTCTAATTCCGAGGTATGGACACATTTGATTATTTTCTATGTGTAGAACTGTGCTGTGGTATTGTAGAGATCCAAAGATGAAATGTGACAGCATATTATCTTTTGCTGCACCTATTTTATGATCTCAATAACCATGTTATTGAAAAACATAGGCTATTGGGAAGCGCATCTATTTTATGGATTTACTTGTATGAAAAGGTGGATATATTTATGAGTACTTTTCTCCACCTGCTGCTCACATTGTGAGTCTTAGCCTTTTGGTCTTTGTCATTGATCTCGCCCATTAATTAGCTTCTTGAAAACTGGGGAAAAGAAGTTCACGCTTGCTTTAAAAGCTCCGATTGAGCTCAGGCCTAACCCGAATTAACCAGAATTTAGTTGGCTTGGAAGTTTGATTGGAATTAACTGTACTGGAGCGTGTATAAGTGGAAGTATTTTCTTCTTTCTTTTAGACAAAACTGATTGCACAAAGCAAATTTTAATCTACTCATATATAGTACATTGGCTATCTTGTATTAAATATTAATTCTCTATGGCCCTGTGGTTCAGGAGCGAGGTATAGATCCAGCAGACCTGATTTCGTTTCTGCTAGAGCTGAGTTTTCATGTTACCGGTGAGGTATATACTGCATCTTGTTATTCTTAAAGCTCTTTTATTCATGAAAATATGTGTCACAGAAATAATTCACCTGATTTCCTTTCTGCTGGAGCTGAGTTTTCATGTTACCAGTGAGGTATAGACTGCATTTTGTGATTCTTATAGCTGTGTTCATTCATGAAAATATGCTTTGCAGAAATAATTCATGTTCTCTAATTTGTGATGCTATATTGATCTTTTCTTGACTTATATAGTGTTGTCAGAGGATTTCTCAAGGGTTCCCACCATGCGTTATTTTGCTGAAATTCTTCATATTTGGTTTAGGCTTACAATATGAATACGCTGAGTGACATTCAGGGGATCATGATCAAGGACCTTGCAGACTTGGGACTGGTCAAACTTCAGCAGGTTATTCTAGTCTTCACTTTCTGGTTTTCTATGTTTTCATAATATCTCAGGTACTAGGAGTACTCTGCTGATACTCTGATTTGTTTGTATCTCTAGGGAAGGAAAGAAAGTTGGTTTATTCCAACTAAACTAGCCACTAATCTTTCAGTGAGTTTATCAGATTCCTCCTTCCGGAAACAGGTGTGCTGAGTGTTTAACTTCTTTACAAAATCTGGATTGTTTGTCCGTTATTGTCTTTTGGTTTTGTAAGTTGTATTTCATGGTTATTGACGTCACACACACCACTTCCATATTAAATGTTGGTTCTGATGCACACTTATATACTCTTGGTTGGTAGATATATAAAGTTGCACTTCTCCAAAGGCAGAATGCTAAACCTCGCTCTCATGTAAAATAATATATCAGTTAGTTGAGATTTGGACTTGACAGTGGAAAGGTTCGGTAAAATGCCATCAGGCATTGCTGGCTTTACCAGCCTCGGATAGCCTGAGAAATAGAGTTCAATTATTGCAATGCTTAATGCAGTTTCAGTGGATTTGAAAATCTGATTATAATGTGGTTGCCTTCTTTTCCGTTATGCTGAACAAGTTGAGCTGGAGCCTTCTGATACTTTCTCTTTGTATTTTAATCCTGAAGCCAAATATCATCCTGATTCTTCTGTACAGCTTTGGACCTGAGTTTATGTCGAGAAAAAGCTTTATGAAAGTAGTTTTTGTGGACATTTCTGATTTCAGAATTTTTTTTCTTATTTTAGGGATTTGTCGTGGTGGAAACCAACTTTAGAATGTACGCCTACTCAACATCGAAAGTTCATTGTGCAATCCTTCGATTTTTCGCGAAGTAAGAAACATTACTGGCTGCAAAGTTTTTTTTTTTCATGCTAGGCTGCAAAGTTATTGTTTCTATGTGCTTCATTTGTGGCTCCATTTATGTATGCCACTTATTTATGCAGGGTGGAGTATCAACTTCCAAATCTTATAGTTGGAGCAATAACAAAAGAAAGCTTATATGATGCATTTAAAAAAGGCATCACTGCTGATCAGGTAAGTACTATTAAGGTTTTTCCCCAGTTATCTAGTGCTTTCTTCGAGAGTTTTGATGTGGAACCGTAAAAGTAACCCGTAAACCCCATTCTATATGACATGGTTCCAAGTAGCATATGAGTAGCGAAATATTCATTCATTGCCTCACTCTCACATTGACCCGGTATTCTGATCTGTCTTTCTTAAGCTATTTTGGCTCGCTGGTCTCTCAAAACTTTTCTTTTGCAGATAATTTCTTTTCTTCAGCAAAATGCTCATCCTCGTGTTGCAGAAAAAATTCCATCAGTCCCTGAAAATGTTACTGATCAGGTCACAAGCTTTTAAATTTTAAGTTATGTTTTCAACTAAAGAGATTAGGCCCTTGCCAACATATTCAAGTGGTTTAATTATGTTGGCTGCCATTCTTTCGAGAACGAAACAAAGTGGCACTGTACCCTGTGTGGCGTACATATTGGATGTGCAAGAAGTACCTGCTTTTCCAGATTTCTTACTTTTTAAAGATGTTGTGGACAGATAAGGCTGTGGGAAGCAGATCTTAATAGGGTTGAGATGATTCCATCTCATTTTTATGACGAATTCCCATCTCGGGTAATGTCTTTGGCAAGCAATGATGGGTATTCTTCTAGCCATGCGATTGTGTTCTCCAGTTTGAGTCTTTGTTGCTCTTCATTGACAGGATGTTTTCGAGGCTGCTTGTGACTACGCCCGAGAGTGGAGCGGCCTGTTATGGGAGGATTCAAAGAGAATGCGGCTGGTGGTCAAGGCAGAAATTCACATGAACATGCGGGAATTTCTTCGTGGTCAAAAGTAGAGTTCCAGAATATGTTACATTCTGTTGCAATGGTGTCCTACGCTCTTTTAATGAGAGCCAACCTTAGCACAAGAGGAAAAGGCTGCAAATATTTTCATGTTGGCTTTCACAGGTTGAAAGAGTTGGATAATGTTAGGGAAACAGCAAACAGCCTATGTAATTGAGCATTCTTTTCCGGCATTTTTCAGTTGAAGAAAAATAGAACTAAGGAAAGCTTGGGAAAGAACCCACAAGGTGGGAAAGTGTATTATAATAGGAAGAAAGCTAAGAACAAGCAATTATCTTATATTTTGCAATACGTGTAGCAAATGCTGCGATGTCTCTTCCCCATGACAAATAGTTGGCAGTTTTATGGAGTTGCCACTTTGTTTAACCGAGTAAGGTGTCACTTGCTCTTTGTTCATGTGTACTGTTATTCAGATGCTGCAATACGTTTTATTTTACGGTTAAAACACACTTTCAGCGGCACAAATGTGGATCAATTGGTGATAAGAAGTTGATGGTAAATACTAGGCCAGGAAATAAATGTTAGGATAAATTTATGTTTGCTACAGCTGAATCTCTTATATACGGAACAGATGAATCTCATAATAACAAGAAAGAGACGGGAATGAGTTAAATGCAGCGCTTTGACCCTCGCATTATAATAAATCAGAAGGTTTAGGAGCAATTGTTAAAAATTGTTCAAAAAATGGTAATGCTCGGTTAGATACAGAATACTAACCGTCTCTGTTTGGAATTCATACATCGTGAGAATGCATGAGTGCCCGATTATGAAAAAAAACAAAATGTTGCTGCCCAGGATCGAACTGGGGACCTTTAGTGTGTAAGACTAACGTGATAACCACTACACCACAGCAACATCTTTGTTATTTAGGTCGGCGTACTCATGACAATCCCTTCCTAAGACACTCTGAACTGCAACAATTTCTAAGAACCTTCCAACCTTGGCACCATTCAATTAGGAACTTCTCTATTTGGCTCCACACGATCTCATGGTCTCATAGGACGGATGTTTCCTAGTTCGTAATTACTATTCGATTCACAATCAGAACAAACTAATGTTACTTTCAGTGGGTAACAAGTGGACAAATAAAGTGCAACTTCCAGAGAGTAAAGCATATGTTATAGACTGCAGTGCCATTTAGTACAAGAAATTTTCTTCAGGCTTTATGCATTAAACTTTACAGGACCACAAACAGTGCATAGACTTGCTTCACCAACCAATTATTGCATCTGCTCTAAGATTTTGGAAAACAAGCACTAGGAGGATTATGTGAAGTCAAACAGAACACAATGAGTGCATAAGAGAGACAGAGACAGAGAAAGAAAGAACCACTTTATATTGTCTCTTGTTTGTTCTATCTTGTAACTTAAGCCTCTGAAAATCTCCTGTCTACTTGAATCTCTTGTAGTGTGCAATCAGATAGGTTGCTGCAACAATGAGAAGCACTGCAAGGACTTGCCTGAGTTCAATTCTGAAAGTAGTGAATTCAACAATGGGAATCGTTGGTATTGCAATGATTCTTTATGGTCTGTGGATGGTAAGCGTCTGGCAGAGAGACATGGAACGGTCATCTTTTGATTTTGATTCTACTTCTCCATGGTACGTAAAAGCCACCTCTTCTTTTTGTTGCTTGTGCTAGCTAGTATACTTCTCATCATTTTAGTGCCTCATTCCAGTCTCTTTTAACAAGAATTTGCTCCTGAAATTGCAGGTTTATATACAGTTTTCTTAGCATTGGAGTTACCTTGTGTGTCATAACTTGCATAGGCCATATCTCTGCAGACAGTTCAAATGACTTCTGCCTGTCTTGTGTATCCTTCTGTCACTATGTACTCACCTAAGGGAATAATGATCTTCCAAGTCTTCTTCAATTCAAATAATGTGGGTTACCTAAGCACAATTTTTTTAAAAAATAGATCATAGCCATGGTGAGCAGGGAAATATTTTTTTTTGGCCTTAATAATGAAACACAGTACACAGTGATTATCTTCGCGCTTCTCTTGCTGGAAACGGCAGCTGCAGCTGATATATTCCTAAACTCTAACTGGGAGAAGGTTAACATTACCCCTTTAGCTCTTTTCAAACTCGCTTCAAGCTTAGAATCATTTGGTTTCCTCTTTACGTCTTGAACTACTTGTTGCATAATCAGGATTTACCGGAGGATCCAACAGGAAGGTTCCAAGATTTCAAAGAATTTGTGCAGTCAAATATGGATGTCTTTCAATGGATAGTCATGCTGTTTGTCTCAGCGCAGGTATTCTCCTCTTTAACTGTGTTTGACCTCCGTGTATTCCTCTGCTGCTATAAAAATTGTTCAAATCAAGGCAAAACAACATGCATCTGGGTTTCCCTTTCTGTATCTGTAGGGGTTAATAAAAAATTAAACAATCAACTGAAAAATTTTATAAACTGTCAACCACAATTCATTGTACTTATAATGCTTGACTGGGTGGTTTGATGAAGGGGTGGTAATCACAATATTAGAGCAATGAAATATCCTCAAGTCTTTGGATGGTAATGTTTCCATCAAGCTTAATTTGGTGCTCACTTTGCCTAAACATGTTTCTCATATTTTTTTACAAGTTTTTGGCATTCTGCATACTTTCTTTATAAAAACAATGCAGCTTTAAATATTTGAATGCCCATCTGCAGGGCTTTTCAATATTGTTGGCCATGATTTTGAGATCTTTTGGACCAACCAATAGATCCAACTATGACAGTGACGATGAATACCTTCCCGCCAGGCTTCCTCTAATCAGTAACCAAATTCCACCAGCTTACGTTGTTGGTGAACCACGCTTTGCCTCAAAGAATAATGATACTTGGCATGTAAGGATCTTTCTTTTCTTGTAATATTAAGGTTATTCACTGAATTACTGTTACATTTTGTTGCATATAAGAGGCTAATAATGTGCTATTACTCATACTTTCTAACATACTCAGACCAACAAGTGAAGAAAATTGAAGTGGGAGGATTTTCAGGGAAATGCACAAAGATGGCGGTTTTACTGCGTCTGCATTCTGAAAAATCCGACAATGAGGATGTCTCAAGCAAATACTAGTCATTGCCGGGTTGGTTGTAGCCATTGGCATCACAGGAATTTATGACTCTTCGAATTATATATGACCCCCACTGCAATGTTGGATCGGTTTTTAATGTATCAGTAGTTGCCAGTTGGATAGACTGGAAACGTTACTAGTTTCAAAGTACCAGTGTGTAACAAATTACTGCAGAGCTCCCTGTCTGTCACCAACCTAACACTATAGTTAACAGTCATTAGTAATATCAAGCCGCTGTTATATTAACGACCGTGGAAAAAAAAAAATTGAGCTTCTACTCCATTTTTGTTTTATGCTAGAAGAATATCCCAAACGAACTAGTCTCTCCCCGCGTTGTGTGGGATGGAACACAGTCAGTCATGAAAATTTGGAAGCCTCAAAATGCTATTGCACAGATAGGGAGGTTGCAGTTATCTAAAAGCAGTTTAAAATAGGCATCACAATCCCAAAATATGTAGTTAAGTGTATTCTGCCAACATAGTAACAGTTCTTTGCACTATTTGCATCTATGTCGTACAATAAACTGAGAAAACAATTTCAGCGTTCAAAATAGACTGCAATTTCAAAGCTGTCATTAAAGAAAACTATCTATAGTATCTAACAAGACAAAAGGAAACATGGGATTGTTGTACTTTAAGCGGTTGTTTAAATATCACTTAATCCTTGTAATTGACAAATAAATAAACAACTTAATCCTTAGCCTAATACTAAGACTAAGACTACATAATTATGATTCCTCATCAATGTTATAAACAATGCGCAAGTTCCTCACAGAAAATAAAGGGCTATTCCAGTAGGAACAGGGAAAAGAGGAGCATAAAATGAGCAGATCACAAAACTGGATGCACCTATTCAGACTTCTTTATGGTACTAGACACCTTTCTCTTCATTCGGCTGAAAGGTCCAACCGTCCGATCCATAATATACATGTAAATGACCTGGCTCCAAGATTTATACGACTCCAAACCCTCATAATATTCTGGTGCAATCTTTTTCACCTTGTGAAGCTTGCTGCCAGCAATCCTTGGGAAATCGTGATGCTCATTATGGAAACCCACATGCCAAGTTAGGTAGTTCAAGGGGCCATAATACGAATATGTCTCCTGGTCGGAGTTGAAGACATAATGTTCCGAAATGAAATGACCAGCCATAGGGTGCATTCCACCTCCAACAAACGTGGAAAGGATCAAATAAGCAAAGGATTTCCAACCCCAAAAATAAACCATAGCCACGTCTAGAGATATCTGGACAGTAAGGTTGACAAACTCCCAGAGACCAGGGGGTTTCGGCTTGAGAAATAGAGGCCGGAGGGCATAGAAGAACAGTTGGAAAAGAACCCATATGGATTTTGTGACAACATTTTTCACAAGGTGGGCTTCTACGTGGCTAGGGATATCCATATCAATCCCATCTACTCCTTGGAAGCGGTGGTGCTCAAGGTGATATTTTTGGAAGGTTACTGACATGGGCACACCAATAGGGAGGTTAGCAAAAATCCCAAGCCACTTGTTATACACTGGAGTTGAGAAGGCGAGATTGTGGGAGAGTTCATGGATGGCTAAGAAAAGATTGTGGTTGAGGAAAGAGCCAAAGAAGTAGGCTACTGTGAGTATCTTCAGCCAGCCTGAATCATAAAGTAAAGTAGCAGTTCCCAGCTGGAGTGTTACAACCACAGTAATCTGCAAAAACACAATTTCGAAACTAAGAATCATATGAAGGAAAAAACCAACATATCAATTTCCACAGAAGAGAAGAAAATTGAATGTCTGCACATTGTCTCATGACTTTGCAATATTATCCAACAAATAAGATTTGAAGAAAAGCTAGCAATTTCAGTCAGAAATAGTTGAATCAATTTTCTTTTAAAAAAAAAAAGATAAACATGCATAGGTTCAGACATAATTCTTATCATTTGAGGCATAGAATTACAAACATTGCCCCGTACAAAATCAATACGTCAGTGCAAGGTTAATAGAGTCCCTCTCAATGTTATTTTATACAGAGAAGAGAAAAAAAAAAAAAACTGAAAACGAAGGGATCTACTTTCACTCTGAGACAAACCTAACAGAGTTAACTTATACACTATCAAACGATAATCCTACTGGTCTGCAGCGATCTCACGCAACCGAAGGTGGAAAGTACGGGCATAACAAAGAAACGGCTGACAGGCATAAGAAAGAAAGGTGGAAACTAAAACTACAACTGAAAGCACAATATTTGTTGTGTCGAGCCAAAAGTTACCCTGCATTTTCATATTAAAAAACTCAAAAGAACAAATGTCTAATTACTCTGCACAATTTGATAGAAGAATGTCAATCAGGAACAACTAAAACGAACATGAAGTAGTAGAAAGGCAATGGTGGCAAAATAAAAATTCTTCCTCAGCAAAGGAAATGAGAAATAAAAAGCATGAGCAGAGTCACAATCAATTGCAAGGGTTTCTTTCCATTAGAGAATAGGAACTGTGAAAAGCACTCCTTACCTAAGGGGTGTACAAATGGTGAAGCAACCAAACAATAATTAGATGAATCAGTAAAAGTTTACATCTTTCAACGCCGAGGACCACCCTATATTGGCGAAAGAATCTTCTGGAAGGAATTGATGCAAAGTAACACATAGTCCACAATTTAAACATGAAACCACGAAAGAGACATAACAAAACTTTTACATCAAATCTTAAACCAATCCATAATAACTCGGATTCAGAATCTCCTGAAAAACAGCACCATATGAATAAACATAATGTAAGAAAACGCAACCAATCCACCCACATTGTCACAGATCTAGACCCAGCAAACAAAACCCTTCAAAGACCAAATCTTTCACCGCAAAAAATAAAAAATAAAAAAATAAAAAAATAAAGGCCAGACCTTTAAGAAAGCCCAGGGGTCAGGGCCAAAGAGTTCTCTGATTTGTGGGTACTGAGAGAGGATCTGTTTTCTCCTAGAAGCATGTGGCTCATCTGTATATGACCAGAAAAAGTCTGATGCCATAACTCCCTCTTCTTCCTCTTGCTTCATTACCCTCTCCCCTCCTTTCCCCATCTCCCTCCCCTTCTCCTCGCCTCTCTCTCTTTTTCCAAAAAACCCTTTTTTTTTTCTTTTTGAATGTTGCTCCTTTCGTGGCTGGCGTTTTTTTTTTTTGTCAAACCTTTATATATACCAGTAATGACAGTGGCTTAGAAAGGAGAGGAAGAGAGTCTTTGGCGGTGGGGATTTTGTTTGAAAGCGAAGAGAATGATGATCATGCATTTGTTGTACTGCTCATGTTCATGTTATCCCTCAACTTGCGGTGTTTTACTTTTACAGGTTGGACTTTTTGTCCATAGATACACATCATTTATAATACATATTTAGTATACTATCCTAGCAGAGTTCTTTGTGTGTCCATCACTGGCAAATGATCTGGCTGGCTTTTCCGTTTCTTTGGAAAATGAGTTTTGCCTCACCTAGATACATTCTACCCTTTACAATGGCAAGATTGTAAAACCCGGACCGCGGGCCATGGTTCTTCTGGTCTGAATGTGATCAAACCTCGATCCAACCAGAAAAGTCTCCTAATCCTAAAGGCTAAATCCATTTCTCCCGTAGGGTTCAACCGCTTAGTGGCCCAATACCAAACTGACCACAAAATGACAAATCCGCCCATAATCAAACCATAACTGAAGTTTATCTCGATGACTATGATGATGATTAAGAAGTTTATCTCACTGTATCCTTTTGAGAGGTGGAAAAACGGAAATAAATTTAAATATTGGGTGGGTAAAAAGATTATGGTAACGGTTAAAATATCAAAATGGATGTAATTCTCCATGGTAACTCCGAGAGAAATAAATTTAAATATTAGGTGGGTAACGGTTAAAATATCAAGATGGATGTAATTCTCCAAAAAAACATGGTAACTCCGAGAGAAATGTAACGCCGTAAAAATCTTATCCATTGTAATCCCCCAACAAAATATCAATAGTTGGACCTACTCTTCAAAGTTTACTAATTTAACCACTTCTTGCTGTCACAAAATTAACTTAAACATGCGCCTACCTCCAGATTACTTAATTTCACACAAACAGGTAAAAGAAGGAAACTTTCATAATGTGCCAAAAAAAAAAAGCAGAAGGCAGAATATTCATGAGTTGATGAACTTGCTATATCCTCTCGTCCAAGTAATCTTACGTTATTCGTGCATTGCCAAAACCCAAAACTTCTGGTCAATAAGGTGGTAAATGCGTCTTTATTTCTGCTTTACACTAAGAAAGAAAGCCATGGGGGCATCACTTACCATCCAAAAGTAGGATCAACTCTTCCAATACATTTTGATCTTGCTACGGCAATGCGAGTCATGAAGATTACGTATACATCTTGCAACAACATGGCAATTCCCTAGCTCGTATGTCTCCTATCTTACGTGGGAGCAAGGTACTTGTAGTTTCAAAGTGCACCTTTGTTCGTAAGATGCCTAGTCTATGTTGACCTCAACTTCACATAAAATAAAAATGTAATGGGTTTTATTCATGTGGTAAGATAATTAAGACCGCTTCACATGTAATTAAAAAAAAACCACATGAGAGGCTTTTTTTTTTTTTTTGTTTCTTTCTTTGTACTTCTAGATCAGCGTAGTTGAATAGGAAGGACTTCCATTCATACTTTATGAGTAGATAAGGCCGCCGTAACTACACTTTAAGACTTCAAGATTAATCCGCCTATGCAGACATGTCGTCTTCATGAACAACGGGCTTAAAATCCATTCCCCTATCTTTCCTGGAAGTATCAAAATGCAAAAGCCCACAAAGCTGTGTTACGCCATAGAAGAAAGCCCATGCTTCCTTGGGGGGCCCTCGTCTAGGACTTCATTTGTTTTCCGTTACTGCTTTGACTGAATCTTCACTTACGTTTGCTTATCCGACCACATCCTGTCCAGAAACTACTTTCTAGTTTCAGGAGATACCCCATGTTCAAGTTAAGGATATGCCAATACCAAGAGAAAAAAAAAAGGCAAGGAACGAAAGAAAAATGAGGGAATTTGCAAAGCTTCTTACGGGCAAATATTCAAGCTATACAGGCATGTACAAATGTGCTACATACAATTTGTGAACCCCATCATTAAACTATCTCAGCTTCACCCACCAACCCACAATAACTCAGGTTGGATTCTTCTGACAAGAAGCGGGAAGAGAGCACCTACTTCCATCTTAAGCTTAGTTTAGCCAAAAGAAGCGAAGTGCTCATTTTATAGCAAAAGGAAAGGGAGGCAAACTACCACTCATCCCAAGACCACAGGACATGGCAAGTTTAAGCTGTACTCATCACCTATCTTACGTGGGAATCGTATGCGTCGAAAAGGGAATCCGGAACCACCAGGGGCAACTTATCTATGTACATGAACAGCCTCCTAAGGTTCTCCGTTGTCACGGTTGCCATGTCCACTATGTCCCTGCTGTCAGTAAACACCCAGAGATCCCCGGAGTTCACTCTCTTAAGACTGTCGCGGCAAAATGGACATGACTGTGATCTTGATCTCCTGCAATTGAACAACAGGCCAATGATCATTCTCTTCATATGTAGAATAAACATCTGCAAGCAAATAGAGGCATGCAGGGCATAATATTGGCGACCATTCAATAAGTACAACCATGAAAGGCCAAAGCAAACAGAAGCCAAAGTCTCATCAATCACGCAAACAAAATTCTTAAATCCACAAGCAACTTTTGTTTGTGCAACAAGGAGGATTCAAGCATTGAAGAAATGAAAGCCGGATACAAAAACATAAGTCCAACGACCCTGAAGAATGCTCATGAAAATGTGCACCTTAAGCCATGCGCTATGGTTGGGAAAAAATTACTCAAAGCTAATTATAAAGGAATATCCTCATATCATTGATATCCCAGGCAGTCTAAAATCTAACATCACAACCGCTCCTATGAGTTGAGCGAAGAACAAGGTTGCAGACGTTGAAGGCTGTGTGAGTTGGAAATTTGCAAGATTGGGATCAAATTCATATGCATAACACAAAATCACAAACAAGCACTTCTCACAACTGGATTACTACTGTCAACAGATATACACTGTAGTGGAGAACATCAATATGAAGCCCCAGAATGAACTTCAGAGATTTTTATAGAAGAGAATTACAGATTAACAGTGACAAAAGAGTAACATCAACCTCAGAATTGAAAAGGCGTATACCCTTGACACCACAATATACCATACTGAGCAATAAGCAACGCATATAAAAACAAATGACTCGTATTCAAATTAGGATGCAATTTCTACCAACTAACTAGAACAAGATTGCATTATCGAAGTTTAAAGACTGAGCATGCATCACTTTTCCCACACACCTTTAACAATAGTTGTGAGTTGCTGCACACTCGTCACACTCGTTGAGAGATTTAGCCTTGAAATTGCATACATGTGTAGATCATACTCATTAAGACATATTCGCACTGTTGCTAAAATTTCTTGTAGATTTAGTTCAGAAACTTTGCAAACAAATAGCTTTGCATCTTCAAAGGAGACCGGTTAAGAAATGAAAGTAGCAGACATTGACAGCATATGGAGTTGGTATCCGCTTAAAAAAGTAATGCAAAGCTACTTTACAAAGGAAGAAGAACGAAACTGCAAATGGAACAGAATTAAACTACTCCACTCCTCAAAAAGGGGGCAGAATGCTTCTCTAATAATAAGTTTATGGATTGATCACAAGCATGAGTCCTAATAAACCAGCAGAGTTCTTGATACAGAGGCTCACTGTATGGGTCTAGCCAATCACAAAAAGTTGAGCTGCAATTTGTATCCTCTAAACCTAACGAGGATGCCACAGAGAGGAAGGGAGGGAGGTGGAGAGAGAGGGAGTGAGAGAGAGAGAGTACCATTCACGATAACAATTTAAGCACATCATGTGGTTGCAGTTGGGCAACACAATCTTACTGTTCATCTCCATGCATATCCCACACTCTTCTTCTCTTTCACTCTCAACCTCAGTATGCTGTCTATATTCCTCATCATCTCTTCTCCGGTACCTTTCCATGCATACTGCCTTTTGTTTCTTTTCCTCTGTATCAGTTACCCCTCTTTGCAGTTGCAGCAAAGAAGGATAAATTACCGCTGGCACAATACCAGTGCAGAACAAAATCGCACACGAATTAGATTCTAAATTAAGGAAATAGCCACACATCAAAATTAACTTGGAAGGCGCCAATACCATAGAATTCCCTGATACTTGCTTTTCTTTCATGGGTAGACATAGTGGTTGTTCCATCAACATAGACCTGTGTTATGAGAAAGATCAGCGTTTTTGGTTAAATGAAAATCCAAAGGTTAGTGAAGTCATAATAATAGTGCAGGACCTGGAAAACAAATCTCAACCTTATAAATTAAGATTCTTAACAGGCCAAGAGCTCCAGCAAGGTGACAGTCGGTCCATTGAACCAAGAAAAGAAAGAGATGGGCAGCTGGACTGTAGGACATTCTCATCTGAAGGCAAGCCCCATCATAATCACGTGGAGAATCTGATGCCCTGCATCTCATAATGCAGGAACAACACAGAATCAATCAATAGACTGTAGCGCGAAGCTCAGATATAAGATACACTCCACAATGCTGTGAGTCAATAAAGCACATAAGACGAAAAGAGAATGCAGCAACAACTTATTGAACAGAAACACGTCTGCCTAGAAACTGCTTAAGAATATCACTCTGGAATGCAAACGGTAATGGCTGACAAGTATGTCTACAGCACAAATTAGGTACAAAAACGCAAACTTAATACTTCTGAACATTTTACAAAAACATTTCTCTAAAACATTTCATGACTGTAGGAGTCTGCAAAAGTTTCAGATTAACTGCATTATTCAACATTTCTTGCACAGCTTTACCCAAACAACCGCTCAGTAGAGCTCCACAACATAGAACTCGGGCACATCATTATACATATCTAAATAAGGCAATGCGTTGAAAAACAAAAGAACCAAGATAATCCTGACCCAAAGGTCAGATCACCGTGAGCATTGTAAACTATTTGATACCGCTATATGCTGCAGTAGACCCATTGGGCAATAGAAGCCAACGAATTCAATTCTTTCTCACTGACACCTACAATGCCAGCCAAACTGAAGAAACAAACAAGGGCTCTCTATTTATACTTGCAAGTGGCAGAAATAACGAGTTTTGAGCTTGAAACCATGAAATATCATTTGAAGCCCCCCTCCTCACAAAAGAAAATCACAAATCAGGCAAAGAATATAAGAACTGACACAAGATTTGAACTTGAGAGCACCAATGTCATACGCTAAACTCCACATTTTTAAACTAAGCAATAACATAATTGGAAGTACACCCAAAAGAACCCTCACTCCCTAAAGGAAAAATAGGCACAATAAACTCAACAACACCACGTGATGAAGACAGCAAACACAGAAATTGGGTTCTGACAGGGAGATTTTAGTAAAAAGTAATAATAAATTTTCATAGCAACTGACAGTAGCACATAATTTATCCACTTATCATGTTTAAAAAAGAAAAAAAAAACAAAGGATAAATTGAAGGGCAAAAAAAAAAATCCAATCTAAGAAGAAGAAGCCAGAAAGAACAAAAATTTTAAAAGTCAAAAATGCTGATACAACTACAAAAGAAAACATTCCAACTAAAAACCACCCAAAATGTAACATGAAAAACCCACCAAAAAAGAAAAAGAAATGATCACTTACAGAGTATTAGCATGCTGGATATCAGCTTCAAGAACTTTGAGAGAGTCTTTAAACGACTTTCTCATAGCCCCTCCTATATACATCTCTCCAATAAACAAACAAAAACACACAAAACCCCTCAAATCAAAGCAATAATAATATTCCCTCCTCTCTTATTCTTCCTTCCTCGCCCCCCAAAACCCCCCAATTCTCCTCCTTTTACCCCCTTTTTCCCTTTACCAAAACCCCTCTCTCTCTCTCTCTCTCTCTCTCTCTCTCTCCTTCTCCTCCTCCTCCTCTCTCCAAAGAATGGATTTTTTTCGGGTGGGTGCCCTTCTACTGTGTTCTCTGAAAGCGAGGGTGGTGGGATAGTAGAGAAGGTGAGGGCAGAGGGACACGTGGACAGGGGAGGGGATGTCGTGGAGCTTTGAGATCAGAGAATGTGAAGGGCATAATCGTCTAAAAAGATGCACGAAGTGTGAGCCAAAGGCAGACAGCCTCGTTACCCCCTTGCAATAAAAATAAAATAATAATAGTAGTATAATACAAAGGGCTTATCCATTCTGGTCTTGAAAAATGGCGCTTGTCTTGTCTGCCACTTTAGGCACCTTTTTTACCTTAAACAAACACCCACTTCACTTTCGGTTCCTAGCTTTGCCTCCACGCAGTCATGATCGCTACGTTTTTCCTCCTCCCTCACACATCCGATAAATAAACTGTCCTTTAGCCAAATTAGACAACAAGCCAACCTTACTGTGATTTTATAATCTTATTCACTGAATTTTAAAGACAAACTAGATGAGGAAATAATACAGAGACAGGTTGATCAATTATTTGGACCGGCCATCTATTTTATCAATATCTACTACTATGGCAAAAAAAAAAAGTGGTAAGCTATTTATTATGAGGGTGCAATCACGTGTATTAAATGAGAAGATGGGGACAATGAACGGAGGATAACATTTTTCTTGTAAGGTAGGATATTATATTGAGTCACAGATATATATACCCGTTATTCATTATCCACGTAATGTGTTCATTTTTTTTCTTCTAGAAAAAAATATAAATAAAAAGTGCTATTGGTAGATCATGGATCTTTATTGATAGATTTGGACAATGATGGAGTGAAGATCATGTATTTATCTCTCAATTTTGGCCGCGTCGGCGAGTCTTGTCAAGGAAAAAGTAGAAAAAGAAAGAAACACTGACATTAAAAGGGAGGATAAAATGTTTAGGGGCAATAGAAAAAAATGGAAGGATATAATGTAGCTTTTGTTGTTGAAATATTCACTTTTGAGTTTATTTTTCAACTTTGCTTGTAATTGATTGGTAGCTAAGATATTTTCGGATAAGGAGTATTTTCAAATCAATGTGCTAAAGGCATATTTGGGATACAAGATAATTAGTTTTATCTTTATATGTATCCTATTTTAATGAATATACACAATTCTAGTTTTCTCTGAAAAGTTTGATTTGAGACCTTAAAAGAATTGGATTTAGCATTGAATTGGAAAACAGTAACAATTAACAAACATCCCCATCCACTTGTAGTGATCTTCTTTGTATTACGACATGAGGATATTAATTTTGATGACATTCGCTTAGTTTGGGAATTGAAAGGAAAGGGAAAAGAATAGGAGAGGAATGAAAATGTGGAGAGAAAAATAAGGAGAATGAAAATGGGAAAATGATTTTTTTGGGTGTTTAAAAAAATGAAAGGGGAAAAAAAATATAAGAAGAAACAAACACGAATTTTCAAATTTGCCCTATTGCATATACACAAAACAAATGTATATTGATAGGCAGAATTGTAAAATAATAAAAAAATGCGTTTTTTCTTCTTAAGCTCTCTCCCTTTTAGAGAGGTTGAATATGGTGGAAGCCGGGAAATTGTTTCTCTTCACTTTTTTTCTTTTTTTGATCCATCATCAACCTTTTCCCTTCACTTTGAGTAATCCTTTACATTCTCTCCATAATTTTCTCCCATACCAACCTTTAAAAGCTGTACCCCTACCCTACATGTCACTCACAAAACATACAAAAAAAGCGAGCCGGGAGATATTCAAGAGTCAAGAGTATGTGACTGACATGAAGTGTTTAGGCAAAAGCCAACTAGTTTATTGATATCTGTTATGAAGCTTTATAGTACCTTCAGAGGCATGAAGTTGAAAAAAAAAAAAAATGGGTCCTATCCTATCCTAATTTAAATTTTGGACCTAACCCCTGAAATCATATCACAGGGGAGATTCAAGATCCTAATGGAAGGTCTTTCTGGGTGATTCTAGTTCAGTTACCACGTGGGCAAACCATAAGTAGAATAATTATTTTTAGTATGGATTAAAGCGTTTTTTTGTCCCTGTGTAAGGCCTCAATGTTGGAATTCATCCTCGTGTAGGATTTTGGTCTTTTTTCATCCCTCTGTTGAAGCTAGTTTTCTTGTTTTGGTCCCTCTCGCCAGAATCCCATGAAAATTACTGACGTGGCAAGTTTTCCGGCGCCACGTCAGCTATTGTGGGACAGACATGTCTGGAAAAACCAAAACCAAACCAAAATCCACCCGACCGGTTTCGCCCAACCGAATGACCCAAAAGACAATTTTAATTTTTTTATACTAAATTTTAAAATTTTTAATTATAACATATATTTTGATTAATTTATATACACCTAGCCTAATCTTGAAATAATAAAACATAATATAAATTAATTTTAAAATGGATAATGCGTTTTTCTTTTGTAATTTTTTTTTCTTGTGTGGTTTGAGAGATGAGATAGGAAAGTTAATATTTAGTTTTTTGAAAAAATAAGAAAAAAATTTGGCACTAACAGTGATTGTAAAAAAAAAGAATAATGATTTATTTTAGAAAAATAGTTTTGAAAAAATTAAATAAAAAATATTAGCATTATATGAGACAAGTAATCAATTATTTAACATTAGATTTAGTATTTTAGTTTTATTAATTTTGTATTTTTAATACTTTATTTTAAAAAATAAAAATTCAGCACCCGTCTCCACCTCTGCCACCACCCATTGCCACTACTACCACCACCACACCGTATCGAGCCCATTTCAACCCCACCATATTCGCCTCCTTCCTCTCCGCCCTCCACGAGGCTAAGCCAAAGGCCACCCGGGGCTCATTCCTCATCACCACCGCCCAGAAAGTTCTTCTCCAACGGGGTTCGTTCGGTCTCGCGTGGGTTTCATTGTCCACTGCAGTGAATCATGTAGATTGTCCACAAACCTCAAGAGCAGCTTTTGAATCTACAAACCCAAATCCAATTCCTCTAAACAAAACCACAAGCGTTTTATTGGTCCACCGTGTTCCTCACTAGCAGCTCGTAATCCTCCAGCAGCTTCTCGACATCGCTCTTGATGCCCACCCCAACGAAGACGTGGCGCGGGTCGCCCAGGAACTCCGCCAGCGACGGCAGCAGGGCGGGGCAGTGGACGAGCTGGAAGATCAGACAGTGGGAGGCGACGGAGAGCTGGAGGGTGGCCACGGGGTTCTGGATGTGGCGGTTGAAGGAAGGGCGCCACTCGATGTCGAGGCCGGCCATGAGGGAGGGTTGGGTACCAGCAGCGGAGGCGGAGGAGGAGGAGGAGGACTTGACTTGGTGGAGCCACTGCTCGACGACGGTGAGGAACACGATGGACCTCAGGGTCCTGGCGGCGGAGAGGCTCGGTGAAGGACAATTCAGGAGGGCGGGGCCGAAGCAGGTGAGAATGAGTGGCAGGGGATGGGTGGTTGAGGGAAAAAGATTTTTTTTACTAAAATTAAAAGATAATAACAAATGGGAAAAAGTAAAAGGAAAAAAGATTTTTTTACAAGAAAATAACAAATGGGAAAAAGTAAAAGGAAAAAAAAATTGGAAAAATTAAAAGATAATAACAAATAGGGAAAATAAAAGGAAAAAAGATTTTTTTGAAAAATTAAAAGATAATAACAAATGGGAAAAAGTAAAAGGGGAAAAGATTTATTTTACTAAAATTAAAAGATAATAACAAATGGGAAAAAGTAAAAGAAAAAAAGAATTTTTTGGAAAAATTAAAAGATAATAACAAATGGGAAAAAGTAAAAGGGGAAAATTTTTTTTAAGTAAAATTAAAAGATAATAACAAATGGGAAAAAGTAAAAGAGAAAAAGATTTTGGAAAAAAGAGAAAAAGATTTTATGAAAAAAAGAATAAAAAATTAGACAGGTAGGTCAATGGGGTGGGCGAACGGGTCGGGTGGGGCTGGTTTTTGGTTTTTGGCTTAACCCTGACATGTGGGCCCTATAAAGCTGATGTGGCGCCTAAAAATTTGCCAAATCAGCAATTTTCGCCGGATTTCGGCCGAACTGACCAAAAGGGATAAACGGAGGGATGAAAAGAGGCCAAAATCCTACACGAGGATGAATTCCAACTTTGAGGCCTCACACAGGGACCAAAAAACGCTTTAATCCTTTTTAGTATTCATCAAATCTAATCCTTTTCAGGAATTAATCCACGATTTAGAATTCTAACTTTTAGTTGAGACAATTGTTGAAACAATTGAAACTTCATAAAAGAAAAAGGAGTGATCACCCAAATCTGACCTTACCGTAGAGTCAGACTTGTATAAGAATGATCTTATGGGGGTGTTAGTTACGGTTAAACAAACTATTCATCAATCATAATGCATTCACAATCTTTTTATTTTTTTGGTCGAGATAATACATTCGCAATCAATCAGCACACCAGAAGAAAGATATTGACCCTTAAAACAAAGGGATCAGTTGGCATACTATATAAATCTATAAACTCCACCGATCCAAGTTAAAATTCCAAGAACCTGTTTTGCATCTTTGTTAGGAGAAACACAATAAGTCTTTAATTGTGCTAGTTTCCTTCATTCAGTTTGGCACAGATTTTGTGTCAGAGAATCCCCAAATAGACGAGTGATATGTAGAACAAGAGAAATGATTTTTTTTGGCTAGAGTGACTTTCAATGTCAAAAGAAATGTTGCCAGAGCACCACCACTAGAACTAGAAGTAGACTTCTGTAAAAACTCTCTCAACCCCTGACTTCTA
Organism: Turnera subulata; assembly: GCA_028386065.3. Lineage (NCBI taxonomy): Eukaryota > Viridiplantae > Streptophyta > Magnoliopsida > Malpighiales > Passifloraceae > Turnera > Turnera subulata. The sequence continues at coordinate 41,045 of JAKUCV010001401.1, forward strand.
CAGTGCCAAACAGAACAACGAAACCATTTCCCAATCAAGATCGGGTCTTCACCGGCGAGGCCAAGTATGGCATGAGGAGGTAGATCCCTCCCCGTGCGAAGCCTCGCGACCGGACCTCCCCATCAAGCCTGAACAGCGAAGATCTCACCTCAGCCGTCCGGTTTTGCAGAAGACCGGGTCCCCACACACCGCGCCTCCGGCGCGCGTGCCGCCTTCTATCACCAACACTCCGATGCCGATTCTGACTGCAGTACTGACCGCCAACGGATCTCCACCAGCAGCCCCATCCAACGGCGACGCTCCCGATCGTGAGATCGTGGAGCTGCTCCCCCCACCACCGGCGACCGACGGCAACCGTCGCCTCCCTCTCCTCCTCGGGCGACGTTGCAGCAACCTACCCCCCCACCCATGGTGGTCTCCAGCCCCTACACCGTCTCCAGCGTGCCAGCAAATGAGGTCACCACCACCGCCACTGCCATGCACATTGAAGCCCAAAATCCACAGGTACAAATGGCGGCTCCACCTCCACCCCGACACTGTGGACACCGATGTTTTCATGGAGGGTGTACGCCCTTCTTACCGAGACTCACTTTTTGGAGGAGCTAATCCTGTATACCAAGCGGATCCTTGGGAAGTCGAAGGCGAAGCCAAATTTGAGGATGGCGATTTGTTTGTTTCTCATACAAACGGAGTGGCAAATCTCGAACTATCCGATCCATTTAAAGCTCGCCTGGATAAGCCCTGGGAAAATGCTGTGATAGTTAAATTGTTCGGACACCCGATTGGTTTCAAAGCGCTACATACTAATTTGCAGACTCTTTGGAAACCAACTAGACCATTCAAGATCGTTGACCTGGAAAACAACTTCTATGTGGTGCGGTTCTGGGAGGACAAGGATTACCTTCACGCCTTAACCGACGGACCCTGGCTCATATACCGCAGTGTGCTTAGTGTCCAACCCTGGACACCCAACTTCCGAGCGTCCACCGGCAAGATTAAGTCGATAGTGACGTGGATCCAATTTCCCGACTTCCCCACCAACCGCTACCACTCCAGGATCCACCGACAACTCGGGAACATGGTGGGGAGAATAGTCAGACTCGACGGTAATTCCTCTAATCCTAGTCGAGCAAAATTTGCTAGAATTGTTGTATGTCTTGATTTGACAAAGCCACTGCCGGGTACAGTACACCTTGAAGGTAAGCTATGAAGGCTTGCCCGATATCAGTTATGTGTGTGGGAAACTTGACGACAATGTGTTAGGTTGTCCGGCTGCTCCGCATTCACAGGATGAGGCAACAGCGCCCCCACCTACAGCTTCTATGGCAACTGGGAGGCCGGCTGCCATATCCAGAGACGGACGAGGTGCATGGATGAATGCGCAAAGCTTTTCGAGGCGTCCACCCCGACGTCAATTCACTGGCACTCCGGTTCCCCCATTGCCCCACAACCCTGGCCGTCCATCCAACCGATTTCATCTTCTGAGCAATGATAAGCCTGATGATCGTGAGCCGGTCATCCTCCCCAGCCATGATGCACCTCCCCTACATACACCAACCTTACATAATGTCCTGCCAGAGGTGACCACAGTTCTGGATCCTCCCCCGCCACCACCACATTCCATTGACCACCAAACCCCTCCTGAACAACCCCCTGCTTTACCTACATTTCAGGACTTCCTCGAGGATGGGTCGATTAAGAAATCCAAAAGCAAACTCCACAACCGAATCCAGAAACAATCCACGAAGAAATCTCAACCGGTAAAAATTCCCAAACTCACAAAGGAAAACTCCAAAAGACAAACCCTTAGAGATGTATCCAATGCCCAACTTGTAACAGCCCGGGTAAAATTTTTTATTTTTACCGAGACTGTAAAAGTCTTTTTACCGTGATTTACTGTTGAATTAATCTTGGGTAATTAATTCAAGGTAAATCGGGCGTCGTTTTTCGAAACCGAGAGTTTTCCCGCGCTCGTGATTTTTTCGTGGATTTTTCGGGCCTAAGTCGGTATTTTTCGGGTCCCGGGATTTTTGGAAAAAATCACACCGGAAAATAACTAAGGGGGTATCAGTTATTTTCGGGTTCGGTCGGGACACGACTGCGTGATTGAGTCACGCAGCCGCCTCCCGCTGTGCAGCCTGTGACTTACCTGTGCGCTTGTGAGTTTTTGCTTGTGATCTTGTTTTTCCGTGACTCTGTCTATCATTTTCTGCCTCATCTGCACTCATCATATTCATTTTTTTTTTCTCTTCTTCTTCTTCAATCGAGCTAACCCTCTCCTTTCACAGACCAGCAAAAAAAAAGGAAAACAACACATAAACACCACACACACAACACCCGCGCCGCCCACCACCTGCACCATCTATTCTTCCCTTCCCCGCCAGCTGACCCCACGACCAGCCACCACCACTTGAGTCGTCACCTTCCTCTTCTCCTCCTGCTCCATCGTCGCGCCGCCACCAGCAAACACGCGTCTTCCTCTTCGCACGTCGCTGCAGACCACCAGCACCCGCCGCCGCCGACCATAGGAGACAACCCGAAGCAAGCCTCCCGGGTTGCCTCGCCTGCCGTTGTCAGTGTAGCCACGTCGCCTCCTCCTTCGCACCTCCTTCGCCGCCACCGCTGCTGGACGCACCACCGCCGGCTGGACGAGACAAGCAGACCCGTTGGCAGCCTCCTTGCCTGCAGCCTTCCGCGAACCCGATCCAGACCGCCGACCAAGACCCCTGCCCCTGCTGCCGACGATGCCGCCTCCACCTTGTCGCCGCTCGCCTGCAGCCATCCTTGCCCCGCCTCGTCACCGCCGCCGTTCCGCCAAGGTGAGCTACCTCGGGTTAAGGACGACCCGTTTAGTGGATTGGGTCCGACCCGGATGTCCACCTGGCTGGTTATGATAATGGGCTTGGGTATTTGGGCTTGGTCAGTAGGGTTGGGCTGTGGTTGATGGGCTGATGTCTAGGCTGCTCCATTTGGCCCAGACCAGGTTTTATTAAAAAAAAATAATATACCTATATAATTATAAAATGTATTATCCGGAAAAAATATATTTGGTGTAAAGCCCCGGATTTTCGGTAATTAATTTTTAGGGTTTTTATTCCAATTCTGCCCTTGAGGAATTTTCGGGCTTTTGGTTAAGGGAATAAATTATTTTCCCTGGAAAGGATGTTTTTAGGTTGGTATTATAAGGGGTTTGAGTTTCGTCGGAAACGGGGACTTGTTTCGGGGTGAAACGGGGTTTTAACGTAGTTGAAATTAAAACTACGTCGTATTGATAAAAAAAAAAAAATGTTGACTGGCGGGGGTTGACCGCGCCTCAGTCCGAAACGACGTCGTTTCGGGACTGAGCCGGCCAAACCCTAAATACTCTTCTCTTCTCTTCTTTTCCTATTCCCTCTTTTCTTTTCTTTTCTTTCTCTTCTTCTCTACCCCTGACGGCGCCTCACCCCCCATGGCCCTTCTG
>JAKUCV010001402.1:0-19203 GCA_028386065.3 Turnera subulata
AGGAGCTATCATCATCCAAGCAGAGAGCACAAGGCCAAGTTTATCGGTGCTAAGTGAAAATAAGATTGTCTGATAGGTAGGCCTAGAAGTACTACAATCAAGTTGAAATATGAACAAACTGCACAAAATAGACCGAAATTACTAGATAGACTGTTTTGGGCCAAATTTCAGGATATCAAAGATCAAATAATTAAAAAGCATATATTTGTAACGGAATATGCTTTCGTCATAGAGTATTTTTTTAAAAAAGAAATTTCACATGTGCATTTATTGTTTATAATAAAGGAAAGCTATAAAATTACATCTCTAGAACAGTTTCACCATTGCTCTATGCGTTAGTATCAAAGCACATGATACATGGGCCTTGCGATGAGTTGAAAAAAAATTGTAGCTGCATGGTGCAAGACAAAGTTGATAAAGAAACCCAACAATGTTGATTTCATCATCCTAGAATATTTATTTCGTAAACAACTAAATGAAAAGATAGATATCCAATATGTAGAAGATGGAATAATAATCAAATCGTGAGAAAGAAAAGGAAAGTACTAGATAACCGATGAGTTATACGTTACAATGCATATCTCTTGAGATATGCTCAACTATATAATTGTGCCTATAATATTATAAATACATGTGCCACTCAATTCTTAAGAAAGTTAAACTAAAAAAAATTAAGTTTTCTATTACATAACTTTATGTTAGCTCAGTATTTACAAATATCAAAATCTTTCATATAAACCGTGTTCATACTTAATATATTATAATTTTATTATAATATAAAAAATATTATTAAAAAAGTAATTATTTAATTGATTATAAATATAAGGTAATTATTACATTAATAATTCGTAATTTATTTATAAAATTATAAATTACAATGAGAATATTTCATCTAATTTAAAAAATAAAAACAAAATTTTTAAATTATTAAAAACTTATTTTAAAAAAAAGATTGTACTACATGCATTATGCACGTGCACAAAAACTAGTAATAGAAAAAAGAAGGATATTTTAATATTTCAATTTCACAAGGATTCTATATCTGCTACAGAAATTTACCAACAAAGGGATATTTTCCCCCACAAGTATGTTTCAAATTTACCTGCTGGCATGGTGGTTGCTGCACGTACCCTACTGGATCTGGATCTGATGCTCGCGAGAGTAGAGTCGCGAGTGGTGTGCCTTTGTAAATCCTCTATTGAAGGAGATAAATCATGTTGTGTATTTTTATGTAGTATATTAAGAAGAATTCTTTTGTTGGATTTTTCTTATGCTTTTGCTATATTAGATCTTCAGTTATGTAATTTCAGATCTTTAGATCTGTTTATATGAATGAAGAATGCTCCTTTTCTCAAAAAAAGAAATCGCAAGTTTTGGTGACTTCGTGCTTTTATATATAGTATAGATTAATAATATAATTAACTATTATGGACTCTTACCATTTTAATTACGTTTTCAGGTTACCTCTTTTATCAGACCAAGACGAGTTTACATAAAAACTCGTTTTAAACAACGTTGCTCCCAATATATTGATCACTACAAATCATCGGTTCAACTCATCGGTTTGTGTTTTGTATTACATTTTTTCTTTATTTACAAGTCCTTATTTTGGTGGATGGTAGAGTTATGGAAAAGTTTTGTCTTTCTGCTCTGATGAGTTCTATTTTGATTGGCAGAAGGGACCAGCATTAATTTAGTTGCTTACAAGATCCCTAATGCACATTATTACAAGAGGTGTCGTTTTGCACTGTGATGGAGGGGTTCGGTTATGTGTGGGCTGGGGAGGTATGTATTTGCAAATGTCGCCAAGGGTAGTTTTGGGTTTCCTGGCCTGTGTCCTGCAAAAGGTAAAGGAATCTTGGGTTGGGCTTTCTGGGTTGAGCTCTTGTGAAGTAAAATTAAACACTCTTGGCCACTTTGGACCTACAATGTGGAGGGTTTTGTTCCCAAAACAAATTTATGAAATTAGAATTATTATTCACATGAATTAGGTTATTCTAACCTGAGCCAACATCCTTTGGTCAAAAATTCTAATCCAATAACTAGCACATCAGATTAAATTGATGTATATATGGAATATATGTGTGAGTAACCTGCCAAAAATATTGCAACCATAATTAGTTAGATAACTGTAAACTAATTATCACTCTTTAGGGGTTAATAGGATTTCTCTGAAAACCTCCGAAAACTTCGGGCGCGCGTAAGCAAACTTTGTCGGGATGGCGGCGACTACCGGCGCCGAAACCGGTCAGGTCAGAGAGATATCGAGGGAAGAGGTTGATCAACAGAAGCGAAGCAATAAGAAGGTGAAGCGCTTGAATGCAGAGACTTCTGTCTTAATTCCGGTTGAAATTCAATCGGACCCTATAGTCTCTGAAGAGCCTAAACGCAAAAGCAGTTATAAGGCTATGCTTGCTGGGTCCTCGACGGAAGTGGAGATGACTGATCCCTTGCCGGAGGAGCCCAATGGTTATATATCGAGGAATCAGACCCGGAGGAGGATGATGATGATGATCCTTACTGTCCCACAATAAGGCTGCCCTCCAGTGACAAACGTCGCATATATCAGCGATGGAAGGACACCTTGATTGTGAAATTGCTGGGCAAGAAAGTTGGATATAGGTTCTTATATCGTAACCTCGTGAATCAATGGAGACCTAAGGGAGAAATTGTCATGGCCGATATGGGCAACGACTTTTATCTTCTCCAATTTAAAAATGACCAGGATTACTCACGGTTGCTGTACAAAGGTCCTTGGATTGTAGCTGACCATGTTCTTGTGGTTAGGAAGTGGCAGCCTCGCTTTGATCCCGATGAGGCAGAGATAGATAGAGCTGTGGTTTGGGTCCAGATTCCCAAATTGTTCCATGAACTTTATGACAAGACACTTTTGTATCGCATGGCTCAGCGGGTGGGTCCGTTCATCAAGATTGATGAGGTTACGTCCCGTTCTACTCGAGGCAAGTACGCCAGGGTTTGCGTGGAAGTGGACCTTACCAAGCCCCTGTTGTCCAAATTTCGCATGTACAGGAAGGTTTGGAAGATAGTGTATGAGGGCTTAAGTAAGGTATGTTTTGTTTGGCCGTTATGGCCATAATATATCTGATTGCAGGCATAATCAGGATCCTGACGCTGATGTAGAACAGGACCCAGTTCCTGAGAGCACTATGCCGAATTCTAAGCCTGAGGATCTTGATATATGTCAACTGAGGCCAGAATTATTTGCGAATCACGGACCTTGGATGATAGCTCAGAAGCGACGGCGTGGCAAACAGAGGTCAACCCAGGGCATGGGTACGGGTAAACCTCATGCTGAACCGTCTGGTGCAAGCGGCTTCCGTTTTGAGATCATAAGGGATTAACAGGAGACAGAATCGGCAGTAGGTGTTTCTGGTATGACGACTCCTAGCTCAAGCCCTGTCACTAAGTTGAAGCCGACACCACCGTTAGCTGCAGACAAACACAAGTCGTCCTCTAACAGTCCTATCTATGTCCCGAAAAACTGTATCTACGACCACTGAGGCTCAGGCATTAGGTAGTGCAATGGTTACCGATAGTAGTGCTGCTATTATGCATAAAGTGTCTTCAATGCCGCGTTCGTATAATTCTTCCCGTCGGCCAGGGACTGACTCTACTATGGTGGACGCTCCTGAGGATGTCCTGGAACTACGTCCGTGTCTGTTGTCTATGCATCGGTCGCAGCCAGCCTTACTGGAGTCCTCCGCGTCTGAGGTGATCTCCCCTCTTGAACCACCGGATCTGGGTTTTGTTGCAGCAGGTACAGTTACAGTGCCTGGCCAAGACCCGATGGACATTGTGAAGAGCTTGGTTACACACTTAGGCGTAGGTGTTGCTGGTACGCAGGCCAGGCAGGTTTCAGGTAGTGGGGCCCTTGTTTTGGGGCCTCCACTTTCCAAGTCATCTTAGTCCAAGGATTTCCGTGTAGGGTTCAGCTTTGTCTTATTTTAATTATGATACGAACTCTATATTGGAACATACGGGGAGCTGCAAGCTCTCAAGCCAAGTCAGCTGTGATGGATTTGGTTTGCATTAATCACATTCAGATGGTGATTATCGTGGAACCTCGTGTGAGTGGTGCAAGAGCTCAATCGGTGATTAGCTCTGGGGGTTTTGACAACTATTTCAAAGTGGATGCGGTGGGATTCTCTGGTGGGCTGTGGATCCTTTGGCGAAAAATGTTGGGATAACCGTGAGTATTTTACAGTATCAGAATGGATTTGTGCATATGGAACTTATGAGTCCCTCCCAGGGCAGGTGTTTTATGACGGCGGTGTATGTTAATCCTGACCCTATTTTGAAATAAGAGTGCTTCAGTTAGATTGCTCAGCTTGCTTCTTTTATCCAAGGACCATGGGCGCTAATAAGTGACTTTAATGAGATTGTGGATCCTTCTGAGAAGCAAGGCGGGGCACCGGCAAGCCTTCTTCGTTGTTCTCATTTTTGGGACTGGATTGATCAGTGTGGGTTAGTTGATGCAGGCTTTACTGGGCCAATGTTCACTTGGCGGGGGCCAGAACACAATCAGGGGAGAGTGTATGAAGATTGGACCGTGTACTCACTAATCTTGACTGGATTCAACATTTTCCTGACACTTCTATCCGTAATCTTTCTCGTGTGAAATCTGACCATCATCCCATATCACTTTTTCCGGAGGTGAGGAGGGCAGTGAGAGGGGTTCGACCCTTCAGGTTTGAATTTGCTTGGACAACACATGCGGATTTTGGTGCTTTGGTGGCTGATTGTTGGCAATTAGAAGGGTTAGTGCCCGCTAAACTTCAATCTTTAACAGCCAGGTTAGAAATGTAGAATAAGTTGTCTTTGGTAATATATTTTGGCTTAAAAGGAAACTACTGGCACGTTTGGCTGGAGTCCAGCGGGCCTTATCCATCCGAAGCAATCCATTTCTCCTTAGGTTGGAAAAGGACCTTATGCAAGAGTACATTCTCATTCTACAATAGGAAGAGGTCCACTGATATCAAAAATCTCGGTCCAAGTGGTTAGTGCATGGAGACCGGACACTAGATATTTTCTCATGCGACTACCATGGTTAGGCGAAGGAAGAATAGAGTTAGTCAACTGAAAAATCAGGATGGGGAGTGGGTTACTAAGCCAGACGAGTTGTAGGGTTTGGTTGTTCAGTTTTATAAAGACCTGTTCATTAAAGAGCCTTCTATCTGGTCGGCTTTTCCTCTACATGGCTCCTTTTCTGGTTTGGAGGTATCTCAGGTGGAGAGAATGACTGCCCCCATCACTTCATTGGAGGTCAAGCAAGCCATTTTTCAGATGGGTGCCTTTAAAGCTCCCAGCCCGGATGGTTACCAAGCATGTCTTTTCCAACATCAATGGGCTATGGTGGGTTCTGATGTGGTTTCCTTTGTGCAACGAGTATTTTTGGGAGCTCACTCTATCTCCGAGGTAAACCAAACATTCCTTGTCCTTTTGCCTAAAGTTGAAAATTCGGAAGTAGTTCAACAATTCCGGCCGATTGGACTTTGTAATGTCCTCTTTAAACTTGTTACCAAGGTGATTGTGAGCCGGATTAAAGGAGCCTTACCTCAACTCGTTGGGCCATATCAGATTAGTTTATTGCCTGGACGACAGATTATTGACAACATTATTATCGCCCAAGAGTTGATCTATACTATGCGCAACTTGCGCGGTCCTAAAGGCTATATGGCAATCAAAGTTGATTTGGAGAAAGCTTATGATCGGATTGATTGGGACTTCTTATCAGACACCCACTTCGATAGTGGATTCCCTGCAGGTTTGATTACTTTGATAATGCAATGTGTTTCTTCGCCTAGCATGAGTGTTCTATAGGATGGGGCTCCCACGCCTTATTTCTCTCCTTCTCGGGGTGTAAGACAAGGCAATCCCCTCTCTCCATACTTATTTGCTCTATGCTTGGAAAGATTCTCCCATCTTGTGCTACAGGCCAGGTGAGTAATGGAGCATGGAAACCAATTCAGGCTAGTCATGGTGGCCCGAAAATTTCTCATCTCCTCTTTGTGGATGACATGATACTGTTTGTGGAAGCTTTGCTAGACCAATTGCAAGTTATCAAAGACTGTCTCGACACATTCTTTGCTCACTCTGGCCAGCGGGTTAGTATTGCTAAAACAAGACTCTTTTTCTCTCGGAATGTATCGGCGGATATGAAAGAGGAGCTCACCCGCCAAAGTGGATTTGAGCTTACTGAGGATCTAGGCATGTATCTTGGTGTTCCGTTGTATGTTGGGCGTATAACAACGAAAACTTATACTCATATTGTAGATGCTGTCAAGAACAGATTGGCGGGGTGGCAAGTCAGTCGACTTTCCTTGGCCAGTCGTATCACCTTGTGCCGATCCTTGCTTAGTGCCTTACCAGTGTACACAATGCAGTCGGCGAAGCTCCCGCAACATACCTATAAGTTAATTGAACAGTTATGTCGTAACTTTATTTGGGGTGATCCCAGAGGAGAGGAAAATTCATCTTATTAACTGGCGTACTGTTTGCCAACCTAAGGCTTCGGGGGGAGTAGGACTGAAAAAGCTTTCTACTTTTAATGATGCTCTCCTCATGAAGATTTGTTGGAAATTGCTCTCTCGGTAGAATGGGTTATGGTCCGAATTATTGTTTGCCAAATATTTTCAATTGCGGGAGGGTAGGGTTGTCCTTAACGGCCGAAAAGATATGTCGCCACTTTGGCGAGCCATAGTCAAATTATGGCCGATTACCTTGCGGGGAGTGCAGTGGCATGTTGGAGATGGCTCTCGGGTCTTATTTTGGAGGGATAATTGGTGGGTTGATGAATGTGAGGGTCCGTTGGCTTCAGTTGCCATTGGCAGTATTCCGGATGATCAGTTTTCTTGGCCTATTCTACGTTTCACAACACCTTCTGGAGGCTGGAATTGGGATTTAATTTCAGCTTATTTACCGAGGACTAATCTCCTCAAGGTGGCAGCAATGCCACCTCCGATTGTTGGTCAAGTTGATTCTTTATCTTGGGGTTGGTCGAAGTCTGGTTTCGTCACTGCTAAATCAGCCTATGCCTTGCTCGCTAATCCTTCATGGGATCCTTTGAATACTCTCTGGAAGTATGCTTGGTCTTGGCCTGGTCCCGAACGTATTCGTTCCTTCCTTTGGCTTGTGGCCCACGGCAAGCTTCTTACAAATAAGATGAGGTTTCAGCGGCAGCTTACTGATTCACCGTTTTGTATGGCGTGTAGGGGCATGGCTGAAAATATGCTTCATCTATTTCGAGATTGTTGGCGTGCTCAACGGGTATGGTGGAAGATTGTACCTCCAGACCACTGGTGGCAGTTTACTGCGGGTTCGTTTTTGTCTTGGGTTGCTCGATACTTGGCTCCTTCATTTATCATGCACGGGGTGGACCATTGGCATGTCTTGTTTGGGGTAGTACTATGGAAACTGTGGAAGTGGCGCAATGCATGGGTGTTTGATAGGCAAGGCATTGGCTTCTTTTCCATCGTTGAAGTGAAGACCCTGGTGCACGATATAGTGCAGTCTCGGGAGCACCTAAGCGGGCGTACTGTTCCCCGTCAGAAACAGCCTCGGTTGGTTATGTGGCAGCCGCCTCCTCCGTCGTGGTTTAAATTAAATACGGACGGGACGAGCCGAGGTAACCCTGGTCTTGCCGGGGCTGGTGGGGTTTGTAGAGATCATATGGGGGCTTGGGTTTTTGGTTTCTCATCTAAGATTGGGTTCTGCTCAGCTTTCAAGGCTGAGAAATGGGCTGTGTTTCTGGGTCTTACTCATGCCTGGAATCATGGCATTAGGAAACTTGTTCTAGAGGTGGATTCACAGGCTCTCTATCAAGTACTGCAAGAGGGGGACTCGGCGTGCCAAGACTCTCTGATTTCTCGCATCCTACCTCTTCTCCGGCGCGGTTGGTCAGTGGAGCTACGCCATACGTGCAGGGAAGGGAATTGCTTGGCAGATTTACTAGCCAATATGGCTGTAGTTGGTGACTCTGAACACCAAGTTTTTACTTATGTTCCTTCGTCTTGTCTTGATGTTTTTATTTCTGAGCAAGTGAGGGAGGTTCAACCTCCTCAATTGAACAATCTTGCTTGAATGTAGTTGGGCTAGGCCCCCTTTCATACCAAAAAAAAAAAACTGTAAACTAATTAGTAATTGTCTAATGGACTATGCATACATAAACAGTGTTTAAATAGGATTTGGTAGTGGAAGAACAACTTTTAATTCAGGTCGAACAACCAAATTCATGTACGGGATGTATATCCTAACCTGTGATTTTGGTGGTTGATTTTACGTGCTTGACTTGTGCAAGTATGAATGATTAAATGTAGTGATGGCGATAAATATGCTCATCGCCAATTGAATCAAGACATATTAGAGGAATCTTGGAACGTCACCTATGGGTTGCTCAAACGCATCTTCAATTGTTTAAACATACTATAGTTTTACATTTTTTGGTAAAATATGGGATGTCAGCCAATTAACTGATTTAAATATGCTTGATCAAAAAATAAAACTGATTTAAATAAGCATTCCCATTGATTCCATTAAGCATGAAGAACATGGACAATTCATCCTAGTAAACCGTTGTAGGGGCCTAGTCTCATCAAATAAAGAGTCTCCAAAGAAGTGCAACGTACAAGAATGAACGTAGAGAGCATTAACCAATAATTGAATTCCCAAATCGTATTGATATTTCCTGTTGAGAGGTATTGATCCTACTTAGATAGTAAAGTGGACATGGATTTGATGCCACAATGAGCCTAAACGTGGAACTTGATTACCATTTGTGGTACTATTCGAAATGATATGATTATAAGAACTGCAAAGTGGACATGGATTGGACGCCACATTATCTATATATACTAATGCGGGGAAGGTTTGGAGCAAGTGCTTTGACCCTTTTGCCCGATGAAAATATTAATATGGCAAATCTGTCCCTATTTTGTTTAATAATAACGTTAGGATGAGGGTTACCGATGGCCAAGTACAATCTCAAGTATATCCTCAATAATCCTTTAATTCTACAAATAACTCTATATATTTTGATTACAATAATGCTATTTGTCACTACATACATCATCCTTGAAATTTTCAGGAATGAGGTGGCATCCTAAGTGTATAAGTCATTAAACTTTAATTAATATGCTGACTAGGATAAGTATTAATTGATTCTTTTTAGATTTTAGAAAAACGAAAAGATGGGAAAAACTAGCTAGTTGTGCTCACGGGCAGAAGAGAGAGAAAACTAAAACTAAACATTTACAGGGGAGTGAGAGAGAAAATGGAGAAGAAAACAGTGACTCAAATTCGGTGGAGATGAATGCCAAAACAAAAAAAAATCAAACATGAAAATAAAAATCAGTGGAATTGTGAGTAAGAAGTGCAAGAAGATACGGTACCTAGCAGCCCCAACGGTGTTCACCAGCTTGTGTCAATACTCGTTCGGTGCCATCACTCAAGTCTTTTCCGGTCATGTTGTTATCCTTGAGCTTGCTTCTGTCTCCGTGGAGAATTCCGTCATCGCCGATTTCTCTTTTGGAGTCATGGTATAGTTAAGAGAATTTCTCAAGATAGCTAGCCTCTCTGGTTTATCTACATATATATACATGTGTATATCTATAGTTTGACCTTCTAATTAATTGCTGATAATTTAAGTATATATGTAAGCTAGGTTGTTGATTGTATGATCTGCAGCTTGCTATGGGTAGTGTTCTTGAGACACTTTGCGGCCAAGCTTTATTCCCTGATCTGCAGCTTGGTATGCCCCATGCCTTATTCCCTAAACCACAATGTTTTGCCTTTTAATTCTTGATCCTTCCTGTGTAGTTTTTCTTTTACCTATCTCATCAGTTCTTAAATACGGTTGTATCTGTCTTAACAGTTAAAACTAACTTGTAAGATCAATGGGAGGAGTGAATACTGCTGAATAGAAAAAAAGGGTTGGACATTGGAGGAGGACAGAGTTTTATTCGATTATATAAATGGTGGCAAAGGGAAGTGTAATCATGTAGCCGAAGCAACAGGTTTGTAATTTCATTGTGGAAGGGAACATTAGGGTCATTTCTTGATTAATTTTTATGTAATAGACACAAATAACCAATTATGTTTCTTGATTTATAGACATAATATTTTATATTTCGGGGTTAAGAGCTCGGCTAGCTATCTCCTGATAAGACTATAAGGATAGATAACCACAGCTCATTAGATTAGATAGTAATTGTGATTGTAATATACCTCTACCTTGTATATCTCATCCTTAGATGATGTTTATCTTTAGTAAATATATACCACCAGGACTGCAAAGTATCGGCATCCTGTGTACTTTTGTTCATGGTAGCGGAGCCTTTGTCTATCTTTTGAAGCTCAATTTATCTTTTCTTTTCTTTTCCCACCATGTCTACTGCCTCCACCAATTCTTCTACTACCTCTTCTTCTTCTTCTTCTTCTTCTTCTTCTTCTTCTTCTTCTTCTTCTTCTTCTTCTTCTTCTTCTTCCTCTTCCTCTTCTCCGACTGCTGCCCTTCAGTCCACCGTGCATTCTGTCTTAAGTGTAGGAAACATAAAGAATTATGTTCCAACCACCCTCGATTTTTCAAACTTCTTGGTATGGCAAAGCTTGTTGTGCACTGTTTTGCAATCTCACCAGGTAACTAGACATGTTGACGGGTCTTGTGCATCTCCCTTACCTACCATACCCTCTGAAGAACCTGCCAACCCTCCCCTGCCGAATCCAGCCTATGCTCAGTGGAACCAAATAGATAGTACTATTGTATCTTGGATTTATGCTACTGTTTCTCCTGATATCTTACAACGCATTGTTCGTCCTGGCTTGTTACAAACTGCACGAGATGTCTGGTTAGCAATGGAAACCTTGTTTCATGATCATGTGCATGCTAGGTATATGGAGTATAGGCCTGCTTTTGTTCAATCTAAGAAGGGCTCTCGTTCTATTTCTGCATATCTTCAATCCATCCGTAGTCTAGCTGATAGTTTAGAGTCTATTGGTCGAGGGTTAGGTGAGGATGATGTTGTGTTACAGATCTTAGATGGGTTACCTGACGAGTATTCCGATTTTGTCACTATGGTGTCTAACAAAAATCCTCTACCCTCTTATTATGAGCTACGTTCATCTTTACTTGCTCATGAGTCGTGTCTTGGTAAGGCTCGGTCTTCTTCTGCCTCTGTTGATTCCTCGCAGACTTTATTTGTCTCTTCTCGTGTTCGTGGAAATAGGGGGGGATATAACAAAAATCGTGGTGGCCGGAATGGTGGTTTTCAACCACGCCCTCCTTATAATTCTAAGCCATATAATCCTAATCCTCAGTTTCAGTCTTCTAAACCCTATAATCCTTCTTACACTCAGCGCCCTTCTTTTTCTCCACGACCACGATCACCCTCTGTGCTTGGGCCGGCACCGGTGCGTTGTCAACTCTGTGACGGCTACCAGCACACCGCCAAGCATTGCCCCCAGCGCGTCTCGACTTTTTTCGGGGTGCATGATGCTTCTTCCTCAGTGGCATCTTCCTCCAGGTCTGCATGGTATGCTGACTCTGGCGCTACTAGTCACATGGCCAATGACCCATCTATCCTCTATTCTTTTTCAGATTACTCTGGTCCTGATTCTGTTAAGGTGGGGGATGGTAAGTTTCTCCCCATTACCCATATTGGTTTCAAGATTTTTAAGATTGGTGCATTCTCTTTTCACTAGTGTGATGTTTTGGTTGTCCCTCTTCTTACAAAGAACCTGATTTCTGTCAAACGTTTTGCAACTGACAATGGTTGTTTTGTTGTTTTTTATTCCCATGGTGTTTCTTTGAAGGGCATGCACTTCCACCACCAACAGATTCGTTGCAGTGATAGTGGCCCGTTATATTCCGTTCGCATGCATGCTTCTCCTCAGTCATCTTCTCTAGCTCTTTCCAGCACTCGCGTTTCTCCCACACTTTGGCATCAGCGTCTTTGCCATCCAGGCACTCCAGTTTTACGTGAATTTCTTAAATGTCATGCGTTTAATTTTTCTTCAGCAGAAATAAATTTTTGTAATGCTTGTCAGATGGGTAAACATACAGTGCTACCTTATCCATCTTCCTCTTCTCCTAGTCTAGGTTTATTTCATGTAGTTCACTGTGATGTTTGGACATCACCAGTGGTTTCTTATTCTGATTTTCGTTATTATGTACTGTTTCTTGATGAGTATTCCCGATTTTGTTGGATTTATCCATTGCAAAATAAAAGTGAAGTTTTTGCTAAATTCAAATTATTCCATGCTGAGGTTACCACGCAATTTTCTTTGGCTATTCGTTTTCTGCAATCCGATGGTGGGGGTGAGTTTTGTAGCCGGGTTTTTGATTCTTTTTTGGGAGAACATGGTATTCTTCGTAGGGTTTCTTGTCCGTACAGCCACCAACAAAATGGGATGGCTGAACGAATGCATCGTACCTCGTTAAATGCGATACGATCTGTTCTTTACCATGCGCATTTTCCTTTGCAGTTCTGGGTCGAAGCCTTACATTATGTTAACTTTGTTAACAATCGAGTTCAACATAGCCCTTCAGTGGTCTAGTCCTTATCAAGTTCTGTATGGAAGTGTCCCGTCGGTAGATCAGATTAGAGTATTTGGTTGTTCTTGTTATCCGCATAATGTCAATCCTTCATCTCATAAGTTATCTCCTAGGGCTACGTTGCATGTATTTTTAGGAGTCTCTAGTATACATCGAGGTTACCGCTGCTATAATATTGCTACCAGACAAGTTGTTATCTCGCGCAATGTCACTTTCCACGAGCAATCCTTTCCTTTTGCACACCAACCCAATCCTTCTTCTACTCAAACACTACCTTCGTTTGATCCTCAACTAGTTTTCCGGTTACTAGGTGCACAGGTTCCTTCGTCTTCTATGCCACCAGTTCGACAACAACCTACTCCTATCGGTACCTTATCACCTGAGTCTAATATTTCTCCCGGTCCTTCTTCCCCACACGCCACTTCCTCCAAATCTGCGACATCGCCCACTGATCCTTTTTATCTTCGGATAGTTCATTGCGTTCTCCTCCACTGTCTCTACCCCCGACGTCCTCATCACCAGCCCGATCACCTACACTTTCATCTCCTTCTTCCACTCCAAATGTTACTCCTTCTCCTCCTCCACCATCTCCACCTCGACATTCAATGATCACCCGAAATCGTGATGGAACTAGAAAACCGATTCAAAAGCTCAATCTCCTCACTGAAACAGCTTCTTCTGAACCCACTACATATAAACAAGCTTCCAGAGATAGACATTGGGTTGATGCTATGAATAATGAGTACCAGGCTTTAAAAACAAATAACACTTAGGTTTTAGTTCCACCTCCTCCTGCAGGTGTGAATGTTATAGGGTCCAAATGGGTTTACCGGCATAAGTACAACTCTGATGGCTCCTTAGAGAGGTACAAGGCGAGGCTGGTGGCATAGGGTTTTAGTCAGAAACCAGGTGAGGATTATGGCGAGACCTACAGTCCAGTTGTCAAACCGGCAATGATTCGCACGGTGTTGACTTTGGCTTTGTCTCAGGGGTGGTCTTTACGTCAACTAGATGTCAAAAATGCATTCTTGAATGGTTTCATTCAAGAGGATGTCTATATGAAGCAGCCTCCGGGTTTTGAGGATCCCACATATCCTTCTTATGTCTGTAAACTTCAGCGAGCCTTGTATGGTTTAAAACAAGCACCTCGTGCTTGGTATTTTCGTTTTGCAAATTTCTTGTGTTCTCAGGGGTAATGGCCAGTAAGTCGGATGCTTCTCTGTTTATCTTACAGACACCACAAGGTGTGGCTTACCTTCTCTTGTATGTAGATGACATCGTTCTCACGGCATCTACTCCTTCTCTTCTTCAACATCTTCTTACCTTATTACACAGAGAAATCCGGATGACTGATCTAGGTACTCTACACTATTTCTTGGGCATTCAAGTTGTTCATGCCAATGATGGTTTGTTGCTTCATCAAGCCAAGTATTTACAGTCTTTTTTTGCTCGGGCTAGTCTTTCTTCTCTCAAGCCTGCCTCGACTCCAATGCAATCGAAGCTGGCACTTTCTCTATATCAGGGCACACCTTTGCCTCCTGACGAACAGGGACTGTATCGGACAGTAGTTGGGGCTCTGCAGTATCTCACCTTCACTCGGCCTGACATTAGTTTCGCGGTGAATACTGTTTGCCAATTCATGCATAAGCCAACTACTGCTCACTGGAAGGCAGTGAAACGTTTCCTGCGTTATCAGTTTGGAACACAACATCAAGGTCTTCTTCTTCGTCCTACTTCAATTCGTTCTCTTGTTGCTTACTCTGATGCGGATTGGGCAGGGTGCGTAGACACTCGAAGGTCTACTACTAGTTACAGTCTTTATCTGGGCAATAATCTCATTTCATGGTCTGCTAAAAAGCAGCGAACAGTTTCTCGGAGTAGTGCTGAATCGGAGTACAGGGCACTTGCAAGCACGGTGACTGAAGTTTGTTGGTTACGTTCGCTTCTCTTGGAGCTTGCACATTCTCCTCAGTTACCGGTTATTATTTACTGTGATAATCTTTCAGCAACATATCTAGCACATAATCCAGTGCAACATCAACGCACTAAGCACTTGGAGATTGATCTTCATTTTGTTCGAGAAAAGATTCAGCAGGGACAAATTGCAGTCGTGCATGTGGGCACTGAACAGCAGCTGGCGGATGTCTTCACTAAATCATTAGATGTAGCAGCTTTTCAATTTTTGTGTAACAATTTGTGTCTGGCTAGTTTAGCCACCCTCAAATTGCGGGGGAGTGATAAGACTATAGGAATAGATAACCACAGCTCATTAGATTAGATAGTAATTGTGATTGTAATATACCTCTACCTTGTATATCTCATCCTTAGATGATGTTTATCTTTAGTAAATATATACCACCAGGACTGCAAAGTATCGGCATCCTGTGTACTTTCGTTCATCTCCTTTTCTCCTTTTTTTATAATTTTTTTGTCAGGTCTAAGGAGAAGTGGTAAGAGCTACAGGTTAAGATGGATGAATAATCTTAGTCCTAGTGTTAAGCATGGCAATTTCCGAGAGCAAGAAGATGATCTTATCATTCGCCTGCACAAACTCCTTGGCAACCGGTCAGTATTCTTTTCATTTTCATTATATAGTCTGGTCTGGTCTTAGTGCATCATTTTCTGCAGTTACTAAATGGTGAATATGACAAGCTAAAATCTCCATATCAGAATATTTGTTGCCTCTAATGCGCAAGAGATTTCAGCAATGAATGACCCATGATCTTTGGTTACCCCTAGACTTCTTTTGGGAAACGTAGTGCAATGACAAATCAGTCATGTTTATCACAGTAAGCTGGATGTATTCTCTAGGTTTGCTGTCTATCTAACTTTTCTCTTGTTTACCTTGCATTCCTCTTTTTGTGCTGATGTGAACTTGTAATATGTTGTTTGTATAAAACTGTACTTGAATGACAATACCCACGTAAAATGTTTATCAAATAAGGTTTGATGGATTGGATAATTTGTTTTAGTGTCCTTTGGTTACCCGAGACTGCTAATTATTGAAACACTATCAAATGAGGGAATTGTTATGCTTACAACACTAAGCTGAATTTGTTCTCTAGGTTTGATACCTAAAGAACTATTTAAACAGAGGAAAAATTAATAAAACATTACGCCTGAATGCATGATCTCTTGCTTCCTCTGCTTAAGGGTTCGGTATGGGAAGAATTTGGGGCTTTGAGTGAAGTGGGCCCCACTAAGCCACCTGTGTCCGACGTGGCATGAAACGGTGTCGTTTTCTCACTTAAAATGACGTCGGTTTGCTACAGTAACATGCGCAAATACCCGGGCAGCCTCCACGTCAGTAGGTGCCTGACCAGGGGTATATGTTTGGCCTGCCCATGCAATCTCGGGGTATATGCCCGGCCAAAAAAAATATCGGGGTACCAAATTGGCCAAACCACTAAACACGGGGGCCCTTTGCAGCAGAAATTTGAAAATTAATATGCTAATGAAGCTAATCCTTATAATTTTATAACTAAATAACTATTCTCTTATTTCCTAGCTCACACTTGTGTTACAAACTTATTTTCCCAGTTTGGAAGTATGGTATTAATAATCTTTGCTGGACACCTCAAGAATGCAGAGATTGCTGTGGACAATGATAAGGTTAGTTCCTCACTAGAAAATTGATCCTATAGAACAGATAACCAAATAACTAGGTAATGCATTCATAGTATCCAAATATTATAATTGAATAAGAATAAACACTCTTAAAGTTAAGAATTAATAAAATGTTGCTCAATATTTCAATACTTCGTTGTCTTTTTGGTATCATACTAGCCTTTCATCACTTCTTCCCAATGTTATTGAAATCCTGAAAATTTATTCAATAGAAGAAGAGGTAATCAATAATAAAACTATAATGATAAATAATAGTTAAGAAAATATCAAATACTTTTAATTTTTCAAAGAAAAAAATACCTGACTTATAAATTGTTTAGCCGTTTCAATAATATTATGATTTGGATTTATACTTTGCGACTCCTGCAATTGCAAAATAATTTATGAGAAACTATTTAGTATAAACTCAAGCTAAGCTTCAATTCTGTATTTAAATTAATGTAAACACTTACAAATCCCTCTTCTTTTTTTTCGTTTGTACTTAGATTTGAACATCTCCTTTTTTATTGAACCTTGTTTTCGTCTTTTGCTCAAGTTTGGATATCTTTTGCTTCGTCGGAGGGCGTCCCTTTCTCCTCAAAACTAATGGACTCAGTAATCCACACTCTGCTCCCTTAGTAAAAGATTGTGATGCACCTTCGTTGCTATCCAAATTTATCAATGGAGGATTCTTTAAGAGTTCGTGAGGTTTTTCTATCTTTTCCTTAAAGTTGTCAATATATTTTAAGAAGAGCCCAGAAAGTTCCTTAGACTCGACTACCAAGTCCACAACTTCATCAAATCTCTTGTATAATTGATCATACCTTTCAGATTTTTCATCATTCTTCCAGCAATTGTCACCCACCTTGATTCTTGAATGACTTCTTTTCAAATCTTTTCTCCATCGTGAAAGGATGTAATGTGACGACACATTAGAAACTTTCTTCCTGAGTAGAACTGAAATTGAATGTCTACACAAAATTCCTTTAAATTCGAAAAGGAGACGTGTGCACTGCACTACACCATTTTCTTCATGGAAATTTACCTTAAAATTCACTTGTTTATGACGTCTAACCTTACCATCACCGAAAATTACATCCACTGACACATCGAATTCAGACCTTCCATCTAAGTCACATCACAGTATAATTTTGCAACTAATTCTTCTTGAAACTCCTTAAACTTATTATTGGTGTAAACCAATTAGAACTGTTTTTCAATCTCAAAATGAGTTACACAAGGAATGCAAGAGTTGAATGTTTGGAAATCGGCTTGGTTCTCCTTTTCAACTTTACTCTTCATTGCATTGTCATACTGTTCCACAAATTGTTTCAAAGTAGTTTTGGAGTTAACGTTCCCATCAAAAAAGGCATTCATGCTCTCATTATGTTGAGTGGTAGACATTCCAGCCCAAAAATGTTTCTCTAACAAAAGCAGGAACCCAACGTTTCCGTTGTTGATATAATTCATGAAGCTATCCATTATAACAGGTTGCAGACCAGATGTTTATAGTTACGCAAGGTAGATGAGGCTAAACAGCTTTTTGATGAAATGTTTGATAAAGATTTGGTTCCCGACACTGTTACTTGCACTACTCTCTTAGGTGGCTTATCACAGGCAGGGAGACATAGTGCAGCCGAGCAGCTTTTCATGGACATGAATGCAAATGGCCCAACCCCAGATTCAGTTACTTATGCCACTATACTAGATGGTTTATGCATGCAGGGCCGTGTCGATGAGGCATTAACACTTTTTCAAACTATGAAAAAGCATTCAGTGAAGCCTGACATAGTGATATATAGTATCCTCATTGGCGGCATGTGCAATTCTGGAAAGGTTAAACATGCATGGGAACTGTTTAACTCCCTATCTCTGAAAGGCTTGCGCCCAGATGCCCGAACATGTATATAATGATCAATGGACTTTGCAAGGAAGGATTTGTCGATGAAGCATATAAACTTTTTAGAAAACTGGAAAAGGATGGTTACTCGCTGAGTAGTTGCTGCTACAACGTGATGATACGTGGATTGCTTCAAGAGAAGGATATGTCGAGGGCAGTTCAACTCATCAATGAAATGGTTGATCGTGGATTCTCAGCAGATGCCACTACGACCGAGCTGGTAGTACATCTTTCATCTTGTGATGACAATCTCCTATTGAAAAAACTACTAGGTTCTGCTAAAAATGATAAGAGATGTGGGAGGTGAAATAATTTAGTGAATGAATTGAGTTAGTATCAAACTGTATCTTTGTAGTCTTTTT
The DNA here is from genome assembly GCA_028386065.3 of Turnera subulata. Classification (NCBI taxonomy): domain Eukaryota; kingdom Viridiplantae; phylum Streptophyta; class Magnoliopsida; order Malpighiales; family Passifloraceae; genus Turnera; species Turnera subulata. The sequence continues at coordinate 18,437 of JAKUCV010001402.1, forward strand.
ATGAACTTGCTAACATTGTTCTCATTAGTCTTTGTACTGTTAGCTTTTCTTCATTCTTGCATATGCACCAAGACGAAGGATCTTTGTTGTCCCAAGTTGTAAGTAGTTGTGATATCAATTATTACCACCCTGTTCGACTGTATTTTCTTATTGCTATCTCTTCACAAAGTATGTTTTTCACCAAACATCAGGGATTGCTGGTTAGGAATGTAAATATGTTGCTAAGTTCATTCTCTTTTTGACAGAAAAGTTTAATTTCCAACGTTCTGTTTGAGATCTTATTTAGAACTGCTTATTTGTATCTTATTTCCAGGGCTCATTTTCTACTTTCGTATCATCGGCAAAATTGGAAGCTACCGACTCTACTGTTTTTTTGTTGCCTTAGGACATACTTTTTTTTGATGCTAACGAAGTTTTATTGATAAAAAATTTTACCAGCCCCGATCAGGGAGGACCTGAAAACGGGGAGTTACATAACATAAAGTAGGAAGGGAAATAAAGAAACAAGATCAAAAGGGAATGGACAAATTACAGCAACAGACTAAACTTTCTTCTTGGGCCTTTCCAATGCCTGATATGTTCAGCGCTAGCAAGAATGTTATTGGCATTTAGGGGTATTGACAGAGACAGGGCATTAATCCAGGCAGTAGACCGAACAAGGGATATGTCTGCAACACGTTCCCATGAGGAGGAGGATTGGTTGAAAATTCTATTGTTTCGCTCAAGCCAGATAGACCATAGAGTGGCAGCCCCAATGATAAACCAAG
>JAKUCV010001404.1:0-18219 GCA_028386065.3 Turnera subulata
CAAGCATAGACATGCTTATCACACGAACCCAGATCATGGCCACCACAAAACAGTCTCTAACCATCCGGTCGTACCTCTACTTACCACGTGACAATTATATTACCGTCGTCAAAAACCAAACTCAGGGATCGACATCCCTAACCAAAATACCGAGGATCGACATCCTCGTCACAATTCATTAATTATACCATTTTATACTCAAACCAAAAGACGCTAGGATAAACATCCAAAAACCAACATGGGATAAACATCCCGAACCACAATCAAGACAATGGGATAAACATCCCGAAACCAACCACATAATACTCAACAATGCAATAATCATCAAAACATAATGACCGAGTAACATAGGCACATATTGAAGGAAATCCATCCTCACCTTGGCCGATTACTCAACTTTGGAAATAATGACCGGTCCGACGCCGGCTCCTCGGGAAACTGCCCGATATCCGAACCTATGCACAAAACAATGTACACACACATAAATGCACATAATCGGTATACTATGATGCCAATACTATGAAATATCCCATCCCGGTTCATATTCGTTTTTATCTCAATTTATCGAAAATATTTAACCGTACGTGTATCCGAATATAATTTCGGTACTATACTTTAATTAAAAATTTTTTCAGAATACATTTCCATAAAATAATTATAATTTTCCAAAATTATAACCTATTTATAATTTTCCAGACGAAATAATATACATATTAAATTTTCAGAAATTATTTTCAAGGTATATATATATTTTTTCCAATTAATAATAGTTTCCAAAACAAAACTTAATTATTTATCAAAGTAAATATATTTATATTTTTCTCAAAATACCAAATTAAATTGACCATAATTTTCTCAAATAAATATATATTATTTTTTTCCAAAATTAGTTTCCAGAAATTAAATAAATAAATATATATATCATTTTATTTTATTATTATTTTTTTTAATTAACGGACTGGGCTGAACAGGACCAGGCCCAGGCTCGCACTGTGCAAGCCCAGCCGGCCCACGCCCAACCCAAATCCACACAAGCCCACAACCCAAACAATTTCATCCCACCAAGGTCCAACCCAACGGGCCCACTATTTAAACTTCCAGCCCACCATTAACACCTAAGTCTAAAGCCCAACTTCCATAACAACCCAAACCAAAACCCAACAAACCCAAGCCCATTAGCCCATGCATGCAACACCCAACCCATGCAGCCCAACATGCATGTCCATGTGCAGGTTGTCTTCAACCTCTAGGCAACTCACCTTGAGAGTTGCAGAGACGAGCTCGTGGAGGGAGGACGGCGGTATGGCAGCACAGGGGCACGGACAGCTGGTCTGGCGGTGCAAGGGCAGGGTGACAACGTGGCAGCATCGAGGTGCAGTCGTCAGCAGCAGGCGGCACGATGCGTGGAGAGGACGAACGGCGGCTGCGGGTCTGCTCGCGACGGCGGAGACAGGCGGCGCTGCAGGCGAGCTCGGGGAGGAGGAGGAGAGGTCGAGAAGGAGATGCAAGCGACGGTGGTGACGGTTGCAGTGGAAGGCTCGGCGGTGGACACGGGTGGAGGTCAGGTCGGCGCGGGGAGGAGATGGGGAGGGGTGGCGGCACGCGGCCGTGAAGAGGAAGAAAAAAGAAAGAAGAAGGAGGAGAAGAGAGGTGGCTGGGGGGTCGGTGTTTGGTGGCGGGTAGTGGTGGTGTGTTTGGTCGCGGGAAAAAAAAGAAAGGACAAGGAGTTGGCGGTTTCTTTTTGGTGTGCTTGGTGGTGCATGGAGGAGGAGAAGAAGAAGAGTAAAGAGAGGGGAAGGAAAGACAAAAGGAAGGGTTGGTGGCAGACAGGGATTCACGGGGAAGAGGCAGGAGGAGATGGTGGGGCAGGCGGCGGTCGTCACGGGCGGGAGGAGGAAGACGACAGGGAAGAGGAGAAAAGAGAAAGAAAAGAGAAAGAAAAAGAGAAAAAGAAAAGAAGAAAAGGAAGAGGGGCGGGGGCAAAACCGTAATTTCCCGTCCCGAGTCCAAAAATATGACTTGGGCTCGGAAAATCCGATTAATCCTCCTGAGTATCGACCAACTCTCGGAACTGAAAACCGAGACTTGGTTAGTTAGGAAGGTACTCCCAAGCGCGGGAAAACTCTCGGTTTCGAAAAACGACTCCCGATTTACCTTGAATTAATTACCCAAGATTAATTCAACAGTAAATCACGGTAAAAAGACTTCTACAGTCCCGGTAAAAATCAAAAATTTTACCCGGGCAGTTACATAACAAGTTCATAGAATATGATATTTACATTGTATCTTGGTTGTAAATACAGTTATTAATTTAAAAGCTATTTATGAATACTTATATTAGAAAATATTGACTACATTATTAAATTCTTGAACATGATAAGTAAGTTTTGTTAGTAGTCCACATACATCGTACAAATTTTTAATATATATGTATATATATATTGTTCAATGTATCTAATGTAGAATTGCAAAAGTGATGTAAGGTACATGTATTTAACTTTGTTATATAAACCACCTTACATCAATTATTGTCTTACACCAACTGAAACCAGAGTTTGTGTAACATCATTGTAATTTGGTACGACACCGCTACAAAAATTGCTAGGAAAAAATGAGTGTTAGCCTGTTAAAGGAATTGACGCCAATTAAGGATGCGACGACAATTGAAGGGTGACTAGATTGTGGGAGTCCCTCAATACAAAATTACGGGACCAAAAGATCAGTCTTGACATGATCGTTATTGATAAAGAGGTAAGAAAGTTATATATATTTTTTGTACTGTATAAGAGATTTGATAAGTACATAAATTAATGTTGCCATTGCTTTTTTGGCCTTGATTTGATAAGTACATAAATTAATGTTGCCATTGTTTTTGTTCCTGCACGGCCACGTTATGCATGTTGTAGTGAAAAGAATATTTGCAGTGCGTTTTCGTCATAGATTAGAGGAAAGAAAGGTATATAGGATTACCAATTTCGGAGTAGTACATGAGACATTGCAGTACAGGCCAGTTAAGAATGAGTTGAAACTGCAATAATATTCAACTACAAAAGTAGAACAAATGGTGAGAGATATTGGATATATACCAAAGTATGCATTTGAGTTTGTCAATGGTGATATCATTATGGAGAGATGCAACACAACTACTTATCTATCAGGTACAACCTCTAAATTTCTATTATTTGATTATATATTTAGACCAATTTTTATATGTGTTCAGTTCTAATCTCAAAATTTATCTCATGTAGATGTTACTGAAAATTGGTCTCCATAAGACCTTTGGAATTTATAGAATCAACCAGAGGTGCATTTAGGAAAAGAGATATAGAAATCATGTTATCTGAGTATGTAAATTGTTTTGTTGGAAATCAATTTGTAGGCTGCAATATAATTTGGATGACTTTTTAAATTAATTGTCTATAATTTGCAGAAATAGAAATTATCAAGTGACACTTTAGGAAAAGCAAGCTGATATGATTTCTGAAACAATATTAGAAGACCGGATAGCTATATTTATAGTCGTTGTGACGTCATTTCTGAGTAAAATGTTTCAGAGTATGTTTTCGTCTTTCTCTTTAAAGTACCACCGTCTAAGGAGTCATATTTATATATCAAAATTACATGGTGGCGTTAAAATTGTTTTGATTGCAGGAGCCCCTACTTTATCATCAATTAATGCAACAAAGGTTTACATCAACTTAGATATACCAGAGGTGAGATACAAAATGGAAAGGTAATTACAACCATATTCGAATCAGTATATTGCCAATTACGGAGCCAAAAAGAAGCACTTCCCTAAGCACACACTTATCGTCAATCCGTGGGATTAACCCTAAAAACAAGCCATTGATCTGGATGAGGTGTGGTAGTTGCAAAACGACGGCGCTTGGCCGGTGTGTATCAATTTTTGTTTTTTTGGAAAAAAAATTCTTTCTATTACACCAATTTTAAGAAAAACAACCATAAATTAATAAATATTTGCCCCACACCACACGGGTAGAGTACTAGTATTATTTAGGTTAAGAGGAACTGCATTGTATTGTATGAGAAAAAATGGGAAAATAATTCATGGGCAAGATTGGATCCCGCGTCCAAGAGGTTATAAAATGTCAAGCTAACCATCAAGTTACCTAGCTATTTATGGCATGTTATTACCATAAATATTAAAAAACAGATTCTAGGGCGGGCCCGGGCCTCTTTTGTTCCCCTCTAAATCCGCCCCAGCATCTTAACTAGGGAAACATGAAAAATAAGACCGATTTGTGAATCAATAAAAAACTCAAGTCTATAATCAACAATCCCAACTCTTTCCAACTCTTTAAATAGACACCATAAAACTTTGAGTAAAGTTTTAAGTTTTTTTGAATACCAAGCACTTTGTCTGTAAGGTTGTAGCTTCAAGTAAATCCAATCACCAACTGTAAATTCCCTCTCCAAACAATGCTTTGTCTACATAAATTTTCATTTTGCTACAGGCTTTTTCTAGTTGTTCTTTCAGAACTTGCAAAGTTTGTTCCCGAGCCCTTCCCCAGTCATCAACAACAACAATTGGAGAGTTGAAGGGATCAATAGAGTGATGTGAGGTGGAAATCCTTATAGAACTTGAAAAGGAGACATCTTATGGAGGTGTGATGGCATGTATTGTACCACCATTCAGCCAATGGTAACCAATTAATACGTTTTAAAAGCTGTTGAGATATAAGCATCGCAAATATATTTTCAAGCATATATTTAAATGCTCATTTTGACCATCATTTTGTGGATGGTAAGCGGTTCTTAATAGTAGCTTATATTCAATACCTTGGTTCTTTCGTAAAATACTTGTCAATATCTTCTCTATCGGAGATCTATACTCTTAGGCAACCCATGCAAGCCATAAATTTCTTTTGTAAAATCCTCGGCAGTAAAAGGATAGAAAGAGGTAAAAGTGGGCATATTTGCTCAGCCTATCCACAATAATAAGTATAGAATCTTTACCTCTTGATTTGGATAACTTTTCAATGAAATCAAGGTTAATATTAGTCCATATGGAACTAGCAATTGCCGAAGGAACCACGAGTAAGGAACATTTTCAAATTTGCGTCGTAAACAGACATTGCATTCCCCTACAACAGACTTGATCAAACTTTTCATTCCCTTTCAATAAAAGAATTGCTTAAGTCTGTCTTTGATAGGTGACACGAATGCCACTGTGCCCCAAAGTTGAAGAAGAATGGACACTCTCAATTAACTTCCGTAAAATTGAGCATCATTACCGATAAACAACCTATTCTTGTGCCTCAAAACTCCATCTAGCAATGTAAAATGCCTCCATTGCCTCATAATTCCAATGAAAACCATCTTTTTTGAGTCATATTAGTTAGTCGCTTACTAATTGTCAAATGACCATCTTAGCCAAAAGTTTAAGCTGATGGTTGAGGCCCTGGAACTAGTTTTCGGTTTATTACTCTAACACTAACCAACCCATAGTCTTTCACAAACTTATAGTAGTATCAAATAAAACCCAGAAAAGATTTAAGCTCCTTTAATACACGAAGGCCTAGGCCAACTTGCCATTGTTTTAGAATTCATTGGGTTAGTTTGTGACACTCGGGGTTGATGAGGGCAGGAAGTGTACGCCAGTGTGAGGGAATGCATAGATGAGAAGTAGCTTCTAGCATGATTTTAGATGGAGAGGCATAGGAATGAACCGAATCTAGTCCCGAATAGGAGAGATCCTGAGACTATATAGAGACGGGGATGCATAGTTAGACGATTTCGTAATTATAAAAGTATGAGACTGTATAATTAGGAGTTGCTCAAATAAAGTGATTTCGAGGTTATACAGGTATGTGATTGTATAATTGAGAATAGCTTAATTGGTTTGATACGTACTAACTATATCAACAAGGTACACCTATTTTTTTTATGTTCATTTTATAAAAACTCCAAATTTAAGCATGGTTGATTTGGAACAATTTTGCGATGGCGACCTCCTGAGAAATTTTCTGCAAAAATATACGGGTGAGGATAAAGTGCGTTGAAAAGGTCAGGTGTTGGCTTGTAGTGACAATTGTCAAGCCGTTAGATAGTTGTCACTCCTTGAAATAATTTGCCCCAATTAGTCAACACTTTCATGTGCTCTAAGTTTAGCAAACAACTTATGTTCCTGACCAACCACAAAACCAAGCGTTAGGTTAAAAATGACTAAAACAAATTTCCTCAATTGAGAGCCGAAGATATGGTTCATTAAAGCTTGGGAAGTAGCAGGTGCACTAGTCAAGCCAAAAGACATGGCTCAAAATTCATAGTGTGTACCAAAGATAGTTTTGGAGAAGGTTAACTTTAGAGAGAAACAAGGCACCACCTACGTATCATCTCTCTTTTTGACAAATAAAACTGGCGATACAAAAGGGCTTTTGACTAGGTTGAATGACATTAGAAGCAAGCAATTCAGAAGCAAGCATCCTCAATTTCTTCTTTTTGTTCATGAGTGTGTGTATTGGTTGATTGGTTTTGTATTTGGTTGTAGTGTGAATTGTTTTGAAATTGGGTTTGAGCCTTTAATATGGGTAGCAACCATGAGAGCAAGCAATATATTCTGTGAGTCCTCATTTGTCCAACAAACTTGGTTGCGGCTACTAAACTATTAAGACTTGGAATTGGCTCTTTTGAAATCACAAATTAATTGTAAGAAAAGAAATCACAAATTGTCTTCCGATGATTGCTTCTTGAAGACAACTGGTTGTGAGCGGTGGGGGTTTGGCTCCTTTCTGATATCAAAAATTTGATAGGACGGGGGAGAACTCCAAATTGTGTTGGATTCCTTCTTGAAGCATTCGTGGGCGCTACAGGATTGCTGTAGGCACTGGATGGAGATACATTTGTGAATTTGCCCAGAGAAATGGACATTTTGCTAATCCTTGACCGCGTTGCAAACTTGCAATACGAAGTTAAAAACCACCCAATTGAGACGAAATGTCGAACATGACAAACCGGTATATGGACCATGCACCGTCCAGCAAACAGAGCAAACCCACGAGCCTCCCCAAATAACTTTGAATTGGAAGCGACAAAATAATGCACACTTGTAACTCATGCAATTAATTTGGAATCACTTTTTGTTGTTGCGTTACATCCATATCAATTGAATATGACGAAGAAGTGGGTTGCAGCCACACATGATCAACACATCCCAAACTGCGGTGTAACATCCTCCACAGTGCGTTGGTTTGCTATGACATCATCTAAGTTGGCATTGTCATCGCTAGGCTAGGACCAGCAGAAAGAATTCATTCGAAAACATACAAGAAGAAGTGAACATTATAATAAAGGTGAAACTAGCAAGCAAGAGTTGTACTTCATCCTTAGTCCTTTTTGAATTTGTCTCTTAAACTTGCTCATCCTGCTTTCCATTGGCAACAAATTGCTTCTCTGGTTGGGGCTTTCCCGAACCCATCTCAACGCTTTGATCAGAAGTTGGTTTCTTGCCTTCCCCCTTGTTGTCGCGGTAGATGAAGTACAGGATCAGCTGCATTGCTCCTAGACCACACCCAAAGCCATTGGGTATCTGCAGCCATGTAGTAAAATTTTCCATCACATCTAAACTCTTTCTTTTTGTTTTTCCAACTGGGGACCAACTTTGTTTGTCCATTTCGTAAAAATCAAAGATGATGATCAAAGGAAAATGAGGATAAACTTACAGTAACAAAAGGATCACGACCCAGTAGACCATAGACAAACCAGGATGTGCCGCACAGAAACACGAACAGTGACAAAAAGAATGGCATGAACTCCACGCTCTTAGTTTTAATCACCGTTCGCTGGCAAATAGGTCCAAAGAAAACAAATAAATGTCTAGTCATTAATAGAGGAAATATTAGTAGAATTCTTTCTATACTAAATATTCTATCCCGGATCCACCCTGTTTAATATATATATGCACATATCTAACATCAATATGTGGAAACAACATATTCCCATCTCTGCGTCACGATAATTTTAAACCATTTATATTGACTGACACAAGAAAAATATTTGTTATCTAAATCTAATGAATGTCAACAAGCGGGTTGTCAACTGTGGATATACTAACAGAAACTGTACTTCATTATAAGGGAGTGTGAAGAGAATCATCCATGCATATACTACTAGTTTCTTGATTTGGAATTCTCGAAGCCGCCGCCAACCTCAATTTTTATTAATTCATATGCCTTCCTCAATTTGGCGAACCTTTTCAGTTAAAAATGAAGGGATTCTCAAAAATAATCATGGAAAAGCTCTCAATCCTACAGATGATACACAAATAGACTACAGAGTAGCCAGTTAACAATTCTCAAACTTATTCTTTTGAGCATCCACGCATCTATCCTCCATTGAGTTAAAACAGAGGATAAATCCTCATGGATAATGCTACAACGAGCAGATTTTAATTTACTACATAGGAACATGAAAACAGATCTATTTACAGATACATTATTACTTCAAATTTCATCCAAGGACCATATATACGAATTGGGATAACTAAAAATGTCACAATTCGGTGTGATGCGGAAGCCAGAAAGCATACAAAAACTAGAGTCCAACTAAGGGGGATAAAACCAAAAAGACAAAATGGTCAATGGAAATTGTTGCATAAGAGTGGGGACAAATCTAATCAGTGTCCAGAGCATGATTATTTGCATTAGCAAGAAAGAAGATAAGAAAAACAGAAACGAAACAAAAGTAGGTGGTGAGGAGTGAAAATGAAGGGTGATTTGGAGTTACCATGATGGATAAAGGCGAGGCATACATGATGATGGAGAAAACAGTGGCGGCAATGCCACAAAAGAGCTTCCTGGTGTTGCCTTGAAGTGCAAAGAGGGAGACAAAGGCCACGGCAGCAAAAACAGTGAGCACAAAGGTGAACAGCCCAAGGATTTTAGCCTTCTCCTTCTTGGGTGCATACAAGATGAAGATCAGTACATAACTGATCTCAATCGCTGCACCCGTGCCATTGATAGTTGACACCAAAATATTGTTCTTGGACACAAACGGCATGCCATACCTGTGTGCATACATATATATAATTGATTTGTTAAAAAAAAAAAAAACAAAAGATTGATCAAATAACCAAAAAAAAAAATTCAAGCAGGAAAGAGGACAGAGAAAGAGGATCGTTATACAAAAACCAACAGAAATTTAAACCAGCAAAAATTAAACTCATGGTAAGCCATATAGAGTGGCAACACCAGAAGAACAGAGTAAATCAGCGACAATTTGTGGTAGTTGCAATATATATGAAAAATCTTCCTAATTGGAAGTTAATCCAGGTACGTAACCATAATAGATCAAAACTAGTTAAGGAGATTTATTTATTTACTCCTTTTTGGTAATCATGAGTAATCCAAAGAGTTGATCATCATGAAACACCACCACCAAATTATCCTTTCCAGCTGACAAGAAGACCGTGGTAGAAAAGTGCAAATTACTACTACAAGATAGCAAATAGTACCCATATATATATAGAAAGACAGAGAGAAAAGTGGTTGAAACTGGAAGGAACCAGAAACAAAAACATACCAAGCGGAAAGGAGGCAATTGAGCAGTGTCATGACGTAGGGGACGCCCGAGAACTGCTCGGTGGACTTGTTCCTTAAGATCCTCTTGAATGTGATCCTGCGCACCAAATCACATTAATCCCAAAAAATTATTATTATTACTACCACTATTATCACCATCCAGAGCCGGAAGTATATTTAGGAGTTTTCTTGTTTTGTTACGATGGCACTCCTGGAAGAAAATGCCAGAGAGCAACAGAATATAAGCAGAAAAGAAAAAACAGAAAACAAGGATAAGAAGCATAACAAGAACAAGAGCAGGAAACCATTTTCCATGACATGAGAAGAGGAAAAAGAAGCAGAGAGGAAATTAAAAGTGAACGGAGAAGAAGGAAGGAAGAGGCCGCTAAGCTCTGAGGAAACTTGTGTGTGTGTGTGTGTGTGTGAGAGAGAGAGAGAGAGCAGAAGAAAAGAAACACACAAAACTTGTTAACCATAATATTAGTGCGCGTGTGAGTACAGTGGGGGGCGCGTGAGAGAGAGAAAGAGAGAGAGGTTTCGGGGAGAATACGTACGTTGGAGAAAGGAAGAGGAAGAGAGCAGTGGCATTTCCTGTTTAACACAACACACCACAAAGAAGAAGAAAGGAACCATATTAGCAAGTTAATTAGAGAAGTAAAAGAAGCAAAAAAAAAAAAAATGGAGAAAACCAGTGGAAAGAAAGAAAGAAAGAAAGAAAGGAAATCTCTCCCAGCAGGGACCTTACCAAAAACTCCGAACAAGAAATGCAGCACATTCTCCATTGTGTTTGTCTTCGTTTTTCTTCTTTTCTTCTTCAAAGCTATCTGTGATGAAGAAGACGACGAGAAGCCTAATCTAAACCGCAAAGAGAGAGAGAGAGAGAGGGAGAGAAGAGAAGAGAAATGTGGATGTAGTAGTGGTAAAGTTGGTTGGGGAAGGAAATAGAATTATGGGCCCTCAAAGAACGAAACTACTAGTAGTATTACTACAGGTTGGTTAGGGAAATGGCAGTGAGGAGGAGGGGAAGAGGCAGCAGGGAGGAGTCGGTTTATATAGAGCAAAAAAGAAAGAATCGAGAGAAAACCAAAAATAACCGCTTTGGTGTGGGGAATGGGGAATTAGCAGTGATTTAATTGGGAAAATGCGTAGGTTTTGTTTGTTTGGGGGCATTTTTCGCTCGTTCTTATCCGCTCCTTCTGCTCTGGTTACTCACTTACTCTCTCACTGTGTGCAGTGTGCACTTTGCCCTTACCCTTTGCCCTCCTTCCTCTGCTAACTGACATCAACAACAGGCATTACGTGCAGTACGTTCCCAAGGTGAAAAATATCCTGTCATGCGTCATGTGTGTGCCTAACCAAAATAACCACACCCACAGTAGAAAAACACCGAGTGAGTAAAGGTAAGACTAATAATGTAACTACTGCTGTAACTGTAAATTATATATTGATACATACATACATGAAAAAACAAAAACTCAAAAACCAAAATACCTTCATCTTCTTTCTATATAGAAGTGCCGGTGATTGTTCTGGCTTTCTAATAATACATATATACATTTCGTCCACAACCAAAAAAAAAACACTCCCAATCAAGAAAACAATTACAGCATGCATGTATTGTCACATTTTACCACAAAAATCATAGACATTCCGCTGACCAAATCTTTGGATGGGGTTTTCGCCACTTTTTGAAACACAAAAAACATGTATATACATAATATACTTGAACCAGTTTTCTTTTATTTTCTTAGTAATTTAGTATCATGCACAAAGCCTCGATCTTTAGTATTTTGACGTAATTTTAAACTTTTTTTTTTTGCTTAAAGAAATTTTTAATCAGTTACACGTGACACATCTTGGACCCCGCTGGGGAGAGTCAGCCTGGACCCACTCTCCTTTTGCTAACCCAACCAACTAAGCCTAAACCTTCGTGTCCTGTACGCAATCGGGTTCTTCAGCCTTAATTATGAATCCAAACAGTAATTGGAATCCAAATTTGCAAATGGGTTGATCCCTCGTAACCTCTTTTTTTCCAGAAAATTATGGCTGAATGTTATGGTTCACCAACTAATTAATGACGCCAAAAATGGTGAACATTTGATCTTTGTTGAGGCTATAGGCATACACACACACAAATGGGCAATGTGGTGATGGGTGGAAGAAGCATCACCTTAATTAGCCTCTACAAGTATGATGAGTAGTGATCTATATCCGTGTTATCTCTACGTAACCCTATTGTTCTACATTATCTCCATAAAGTAGAGGGATTTAAGCTTATATTAATCTAGCGTGCAACCATTGGTTTGGAAACTTTTAGACTCCTTTTACGTGCAAATTAACATATACATTAATGATTGAACTCGTACATTTTGACATTTTGTGCAGTTTTTTGATTCTCCTCTTTGATGAGGAATGAAAAAACTTTGATTGGACCCGGAAGAAAAAAGAAAAAACGAATGAAAAAGCTTTGTAGAGGTTCAAGAAAAGTACTTGACATGTTATGGGTACACATCTTTTGTCTGCAAGTGCCAAATCTTCCTGGATTAATGAATTAGCAAGGTACATTTGGTTCTATTCTATTGCGTGGCATTTTTGAGGGCATTGTCTCGGTGTCGTATAGCGAAACCATGCCAAGTTATTCTCTGGATTCCCTCAATGTCAAAACGAGGAATTAAGGTATATAATTTGAAAAATTCAATAATTTGTCCGGTTTCTCCTACGAATATGTACACAAAACAGTAGCAGCGTAGCAGATAACAATCATTAAATTCGAAATTGTAATGCACGACAATGAAAGGAATAGTGTCCTTCAAATTAAGAAGAATTTGTTGTATTGATTCCTGCAGGGTGCTGTGTGTCGTGGTCTGGTGGAGAACTAGTTATCTCAACACAAATTAATAGGTTCCCGGCGGCAAAAGGAAGAAATGAAGAGAATCAAGTCGACACATGCGTCTTTGCTTGGGGGACTCCTTTTTCTGGGGCACCTTTTCGACGTGCGTGGTTCAAAACTTCTAATTCATGCCTGATGCTAACATTAGTACTGTCATTTTCATTTCACTATTTGACTACGTAATTAAGAAGATGGCTGATAATATACATATATGTGGCTCAAATCGAGGTTCCCAATAATTCCTGAATTCTTACCAAAATCACTCTTTTTTTTTTTTTTTGGTAGAAAAGTCACTCTTTTCCTCACACTCACCCGCATGCTCTTCAATTAATTCAACGGCCCTACTCACTCATTCTAAGGAATATAATTTTGGTAATTACTACTTAAGGTTTTGAAAAACATACACCTACACAAACCAAATTTTTAAAACATTTCATTATCAGGTTTTCTAATTAATCAACTCTTTAGGATTTAGATTTCTTATTTCTAAGTTCACTAAACCCAATACTTTTTAAAATTTTACTTTTATTCTTTACATGATTTAAAAAAAAAAAAAATATGTCGCTACTCGCTAGTACCCTCTCTCATGTTGAAGTGAATTTTTCATTGTTACCAGCCAAAGATTGCACTGTTTCCGCTATGGTTTATTGCTGCAAATTGTGGAGGTGGCTTATTTCGGTATACTATACACATCATTGAAATTATGTGGAACCTACAAGTCAGCTCACTACTCAAACTTTTGATGTACATATTTCACATAAATATTTGCAGGAAGATTGTTTCGCCAAACTTGAATAAAGAACAGAAGGTTGGTTCCAGGACTTAAATAAGTAGCATCTAGTACAGAGACATGACATCATATATAACTCTTCAAATCTAGAAACTATACATAATTCCGAAATAGCACTTGATGTTTAATTGAATTTAGAGAATGATTGTTGCTTTGAAGGAACTTCCTGGCATATAATTATAATACGTTGCTCAATACTTAATTGAAACATGCCACAAAATGACTTCAATGCAATTTCTGAGCCTGTGGTGGGATAAAAAAAGTTTAATTAGGTCTCTATGCATTTGTTTTTGCCTAATTAGGTACCTGTACAGCACAAATACAAATTAATTTGGTCTTTTGTGCAAACCCAGCTCAATTAGATGATGTGTCACAACTTAATTCATACACCGCAAATGTCTTGATTGCGCCACTAATGGAGTCACGTATGAATAAAGGGTAAAGAGAGCTTGAATCTTAATTTTTAATAGAATGGAAGGTTCAAATTAAGGAAATAACTTGTGAATGAGTTATAGTAATGGTTGAACTTGAAGGACCATTTTTATAATTACTCCGTCCTGAGTGAAACAATAAATTAAAATAAGCATTTTTTATTGAAACTTGTTCTTCATTTTTTGTGGTTTTAAGCCCCCTTTATAATCTAATCTCTTTCAGTGGCTCCACAGGTTATCAATCTGAGGTGGAACCACTATTAATATAGTACAATTTTCATGCCCGTTACTACCAAAATTTAAAACTTGAACCTTGGAGTTTAAGAAAAATATAATATGCCTTACCAATCTAACCAATGCTACTTAGTATGGATGAAACAAACTTAGAAGGGAAAAGAATGGAAAAGAAAGAAAAGAAAAAACGGTATTGTGGGAGAAAAAGCTGGGGAATAATAATATGTGGGGAGGGTGATGCTAAGACTTGTTGGAGGCACAGCACATGAACAACACATTACACATGTAAGGGGAGAGAGCATCCAGCCCGCATCAGGTTAATTGAAGGGAGAAGTGTCGAAATATGAAACCAAAAAGCCCGTATCTGTTATGATAACCATTCAGTTCAATTTAATTAAACATTCTCTCACGATACAAATGGACACATTGCTTCTCTTCTGCCATTTCCTGCGAAGGGATATGCTTCTCTTTCTTAGCCAAACAATATTGTTTTTTTTTTTTTTTTGAACTGGATATGATTTCATTGCATTATCCATCAGGTAAGTCCTTCTGCAATAACTTATACAAAACGGGTGGTGGATTGGAGATCCAATATACAGGACAAGTATTGGAGATCCAAACAATATTGTTGGGGTGTGTGAAGAACACTGTCCATTATTCTATCTTGGACCCACAGAACATGATTTTTTTCTCGGTTGATTAAGTGGTATGAGATTTGGTTCAATTTAAGCAACATTTGGTATTCCAGTCTTTTTGTATGCAGAAATCTCCATTGCGAGATTCCCCTAGCATATTCAAATCGAACTGTTTTTTTCTTTTATCACAAACGATATTCACAAATAGAAATATATCTAAGTCTATTACAGAAATTAAAGAGCCAAATCTCTAAAACTTGTAAAATTTTTCCTTGAGAACATCAATATCTGATATGGTACTATAAGTCTTCCAAGGCTTCACTGTAACAGCCCAGGTAAAAATTTCATTTTTACCGGGACTGTTTAAGTTAATTTATAGTAATTCACCATTGATTTTAATATTGGATAATTAAATTATGGTAAATCACGCATTGGATTCCGAAACCGAGCCTTGTCCCTCGTTCGGGATTTTTCTGCGGATTTTACGGACCAGAGTTGGAATTTTTCGGGTCCAGGAATCTTCAGAAAAGCCGGTTTTATCCTCGAGTTAACGGACCAGAAATAAAAATAAGTGGGTATATCGGACATTTTCTGTGCCTCCAGCTCGTCTGTGCCTCACGCCGCCGTCGCCTCACCGATCCGAGCCGCCCCGTCCCGTCGCGCCGCCTCTTCGTCGACTGCAAGGTGAGCAGTCCACGGGTTGAAGACGACCCGGTAGTTTTGTGGCGGGTCTGACCCGAACGATCCGGGTCGCGGGCTGGATATGGTTGGGTTTTGACCCGGGTTGAAGTTTGGGTTTTGGGGTATGGGCTTCGGGCTGGTGGGCTAGGGTGTAGTTGGGCCAACTGCATAGGCCTGTACCTAGGCTCCTCTTGGGGTTGGGTTGGGTCTATGCAGTGACCTGGGCTGCACTATTTGGCCCAATCCGGAAAATAAAATAAAAAAAGAAAAGAGAATAAAATCTGGAAAAAGATTAAATGGAGGAAAAATAATAACAAGGTCTATAATTTTGGGAAATATGATTTTGGGAAATAAATTTAGCAAAAGATAATATTGGAAATAAAATTTTGGAAAGTACATACTTATGGAATAATTTTGGAAAAGAGTATTATCAAGGAAGTAAAATACCGGAATAATATCCGGGTATAAATAAAGTACGGTATTTTGACACTTGAAATAAATGATGAATGATGATGATAATAGAATTAACCCGGGGGAGTAGCCGAGCCGAGTTTATATTTATTTCCGGTACACAGTATTAGCATGGCATCTGCATATCACCTTATGTGTGCATATTATTTGATTGATATAGGAGTTGATAACGAGCAGTTTGCTGAGGAACCAGACTTGGAATCTGTCGGACATTTCCATAATTGAGTAATCGGTTAAGGTGAGGATGGATAACCCTTGTTATGTTGCCTGTAATACTTGTGTGCTTTGTTGTTTGATTGAACTGCTGAGATACTGATCGTTGGTTATTTGACTGTTGTGGTTATTGCTGTTGTGATTGTTGGACTATGTTGTTGATACCTGGATATTGTGTTGAGATTGATGTTGGACTATTGATTGTGGATAATTGAGAAAAGGATAATGGAAATTGGAAATTGAATTGAGATGATGATATAATTGTCACATGGAAGGTAGTGATACGACCCGATGGTTTGAAAATTAATTTTGGGATGCTATGGTCAGTTACTTGGTTTGGTTACTTGGTTTGGTTGGCATATTGATGCCTGTGGTTGGGGTATACCGAATACCCAGTGGTTCGGATATACCGAATATCTGGTTTTGGGATGTTGATCCTGGTATGGTAATTTGGGACGTGGTCCCGGTATGGTAAGAATTGGTATGGTTCTTTGACCTGGCATCCGGAATTAATTGATAACCTGGTACGACCCTAGCTTGTCCAGTGACGGGCCCGGAAGATAAAATTGGAATTAATAATAAAAGATATTCTTTTGGTCTTGGCTCAGTTTTATGTGAGATATGCAGTTGCTTGGCTTGTGTTTACTTTGTTGTATTACGGTTGTCTGCATATCACTTTTTATCCTTCGTCGGCGAGCACTTCGGACTCACCCCTCGCCTGCGGGGTTTCATCCTGTAGGTTAAGTTGTTTCGTAGTTCAGGTACGACGTTCGATGGCTGTTGCTTTCATCTCCACCTGTCTCCGGATCCATACCTCAGCTGCATGTGCATATAAGTCTTTCGCTGCTGTAATATATATGTTGTTGTGTTGCTGCTTTCCTATTTGGCTTATGATGATGTTTATACTGGATATGCTGCTACTGTTGAGCTAGTGTTTTGTTTGAATAATGGTCCCCAAGTGTGTGGGTGACAGATATTGTCTTGGAACTACTGTTGTATTTGGATTTACCATGTAGTATTTGACTGCGATGTACTGTCTGTTCTATCAATAAGAATAGTTTCGGCACGTGTTTACTGTGTTCGGTAAATACGGGTCGGGGCGCTTCATTCACATATAAGCCTACAAAGAAGGAGAATTGTTGACTCGAAATATGCTGCAGTAGAGGAAGAAACACCTCTATCTGAATTTGAACACCATGGCTACTGCCAGTGGCGGATCTAGGAATTTTTTCCAGTGTAGGCAAAAAAAAAATCAGTATAAATAATTCTAGAACGCATAACTACATATAACAATTACACGACATAATATGAAAATAAATTAAATATTACAATGGTTCCCTCTCATATTTTGAAAATGTTGAATTATTTGTTCATTTTCAATGTGATTAAATACATCTTTCTCAACATATGTAATCAATTAATTATGTAATAATTCATTGCCCATCGGATTATACAAGCGGCTCTTGATGATGCTCTTTGAAAATACCTTTCCATCACTAGAAGAAAAAATTAGAAAATCGTTATTAATTAATATACTGTATAATTGAATTAATAAAGAAATAAAGAAAGCAACAAATTAACTAACTACTATTGTCTTTCTTTAAAATTTTTTAAAGGATTGCCTTTATTTCGTTAAAAAAAAGAAGGAAAATTGAATACAATTCAAAGCTTTCTTTCATTCTTTTTTAACGATTGTCTTTCTTTCATTAAAAAAAAATTAAATTCAAACTATAAACTAATAGTGTAAATAAAGTCTTTCTCATATTAGAAATAAAATAAAGAATTACCTTAATTCACTTGTGTTGGTGTGAAGAGCCTTGGAAAATTGAAGGTGAGAAGGAAAATAAATTGGTAAGAAATAAATAGAAGAAAGAGGAAGAGAGGTCATTGACAATAAGTTTATAAAGGAATTTATAACTCTCTCAAGCAACAAAACCACCTACTTGTATTTGTATATGTAACAGCCCGGGTAAAAATTTTGAATTTTTACCGGACTGTAAAAGTCTATTTACCGTGATTTACTGTTGAATTAATCTTGGGTAATTAATTCAAGGTAAATCGGGAGTCGTTTTTCGAAACCAAGGGTTTTCCCGCGCTCGTGATTTTCCCGTGAATTTTTCGGAACTAAGTTAGTATTTTTCGGGTTTCGGAATTTCTCGGAAAATCACACCGGAAAATAACTAAGGAGGTATCGGTTATTTTCTGGTCCGGATCGGATTCGCCCGTAATGGAGACGAATCGTATTATTGATATTCACATGCCAAATAGTAATTTTTCTATTATTTAAGGAGGAAGGCAGCCGGAGAAGGTGAGGAAGAGAGGAAGAAAAAAAAAA